>OX465283.1:126746677-127004179 GCA_949987705.1 Thereva unica | reverse complement strand
GTCGGTACGGGCTATAATCTACAAATCCTACATTTGGCCCCGCTTCGAATTCAACTCATATCTCTGGGCATTGCACCGAGTACCCCCTTAGCGTGGCTGGACAAGGTGCAAAACCGCGCCGTCCAACTCATTGGCGACGTCGCCCTTTACTCCACAATTGATTGATTAAGTCACCGCAGGAATGTAGCGGCTCTTATGAAATTCTACCGCATCTACCATGACGACGGTTCCACCGAACTATATAACTTCCTGCCTCCCAGGCAATGTTTTTCCCGCAACACAAGAGTAGCCCTTTCGGCTCATCCTCACTATCTACAGCCCTTATTGTCACCACAAATCAGTTTAGAAATTTGTTCTTTTCGAGAACATCTCGACTGTGAAACAATCTCCCACAGTCAGTATTCTCGAACTCATACAACATCCAAGAGTTCAAACGCAAGGTTCATCTCCATCTCCTCATGCACCCCCCAATCTATTCTATCCTTCGAGCTAAGCTTACTACCAGACACCTTACCTGGACGTGTACGACATGACGGACTGGTAGTACAAAGGGTGACACCTGAACTGACTTACTAAACTGACTTACACATAAAAAATAAAAAACCATAAGCCCTGGTAAGAAATGTCACGGGCTTAACCGGTTAATAATAGGGTAGTTAGGTTGGTCTTCGCTTAGCGGACGGTACCAACACCTACGTGTCTACCTGGTAATGTAGTACTGCCGAGATCCCTGTATTTTTCGGCTGGTCGAATACCTGGAACATGAATCCAGTAATTCAACAAGCTCTTTTCTCATCATATTAAAAGTCCGTTTCGTGTGACTACTGGATCACTGGATGTTCCGCTGGTGCATTATTTTCGCTAGGCGAACTCTCATTCCTTGGTATTCCACGTCAGTGTAGCTTTGTTAGTAGATGCGACTGCTTTTAGGGAATCGATGTAACCTTTTATAAGCTTTGATTTCATTGTATAACTAATCGCTGTTATGGAGTCTGCACATATAACTGGAATACACCACGACAGTGGTATGAACGTATAAGGCCAGAAAAGAAACAGGAATACGCATTACTAAGCCCACTGCTATGAGTCGACTACACCAATATGAGGCTCATATAAAAGGCCTACACAAGATTCTAACGCCTTGGGTCATTCACGCCTCGTCATAAGGAATGCCTCTTTTGGCCCAATTGAGGAAAAATCATTGCTACCCGACCCTGAATGAAAAAAAGCCGAGCATTTCGGCCTGGATATGTTAATAATGATTGCAGCGGTGTCGAAAGCTTTATATTTTGAACCGGGAGTATCTTTAACCCAGCGGTCTCCCAATTGAGTACTTATTACATCCAATGCTGCTTGACCTCTATAATCGGACCAGAACCGGTCTATTGAGTATGCTAAATGACACGGTCATTAATATAATTGCCTGAAACCTGAATGAATAGAAAAAAACTAAAGCTTAGCATGAGTGCTCTTTCGGCACGCCCATGAGCCAATCCCCAATTTAAATGCTAGTCGGGTGGGGTTTGAGGCTATAAAATTATAAATTTCCTTCAATCCCCACGCGTTCCGCCGCCCCTGGTGCAGAAGGGTCTAAAGTGAGTTGTTTGATATTAAATCACAGAAAGAAATTAAAGAATAGTCATTTTGCAGGTGTCGATATGGTTATGGTCATGGTATGATAAGTTGTAGCAGGCAGAATGGTTTAGGCCTACTTCACTGTCCGACTGCCCTGTGTCTATTGTCTTTCATCTCAGACATTCGCGGACGTAGGTCTCTATGTCATTCTTCCATCTATGTACTCTAGTTGCGACCCTGGTTTGGGGGCTCAGCTTGAGACTAAAGTCTTGCACCGTCTATGGTGTTACAACTCTAACACCTACCTTTAGTTTTTGTTCAGATGAAAATCCAAGCTCAGGATTGATATTTTATACTACCATTACGTTATGTAACTGGTTCTCAATGCCTAGTACTTTCCTGAACTGTGGTTAAGGGACAGAATAAGTTGAATCCATGGGGTGTTGGAGTTTCCGAATAAGCAAGAGTACTATAACAAGTAGTCGTTATAGTCGAAGAGATAACGTTTCGTCAGAACGGTGACTTAATAAGTTTACAGCGGTGCCAAAAATTGCCATGAATGAGATAGCGCGGTTTCGTAAGTTGGGCAGATTAGGCCTGTTTACAAAAGGATTTTTGTTCGCAGAGACTCTTGTAGAGACATGTCGACGGAATATTTCTGCGAACTTTAAAGAATGAGTATGGATTAATCTACTTTGAGAAAAAATCACTTTTCATTTGAGAATCCGAAGACTTGCATTTGCTAAAAAGAATCTAACTGTCTGTCGCTAAAGAATCTAATGTGAATAAGAATAACAGTTTCTGGAATAACATGATTTTTGCTCACGAAAGCAAGTTTAATGTTTTGAACTCCGATGGAAGATGTAAGGAAGCATAATGCTGAAATGCGAAAACAAAAAATTAGGGTGAAACACGCTTGAGTTTCTGTCATGATGCGGAGGTATTATGTCAGCGTCTGGGGTAGACACTTGTTTTTTTTTTGTAGAGGGAATCATTTATTTTTAAATACTGCTGAACCACACAATTTACATTTAAATGCTACTGCGATCAAAAAATACTAAGGGTTCAAGCAGAACCAATCCGTTCCGTCCGTTTTTAAAAGTTGGAAATTTGACATTTCCATAAACTTTCCATGAGACGAACGGAATGGTAGCCACAATCAAGCGGACGGAATGTCAAAAAGAACAAAGGAAAACGTGCGGAGCGGACGGAACGGATTGGTTGTGCTTCAGCCTTAAGACTTTTGTTATTTAAATCGTTCGGCTTATCCAAAAGAGTAGTTTTTTATCGTAGGGTTGGTAGATCTGTTTTTAATTTCATGGCAACATCTCCACAAGTTAATGAGATACTTTCACTAAAAAAAGTGCATTTTTCTATTTTTAAAATGAGTGAAAACGTTTTGGAAATAAGTTGCTTCAAATTATACTTTTTTGTGGGAAAAGGCTTTTAGTGACAATGCATCGTCCAGAGCACGTATTTTATATTGGTAAAAGTTGTTCAAAGAAGATAGCGAAGGCCTTGAAGAATATTCGGATGAAGGCGTAAGGTATAGTCTAAACGAAACACGGTACGTTCACACTTTTTCTAGACTAAGGTAAAACCGAAGCTTAAACACCATGTATAGGACGAAGCAAATGATCAATTATCTTGGTAACCATAAAGGGTACCATTTGCATACTCAATAAATCGGTTCTCGATTAATTGCGTAGGTTAAGCACATTAGACATGGTTGGTAGTCAGTTGGAGGACCGCTTGGTATAATGGCACTCGTTTTTGGAATGGTCGAATGCAAATACATTCATATCCGGGGCGCGTTCAAAAACCTTACTATGGTTAACCATGGTTAACTATGGTAAACTTTTGTCGTTCAAAAACTCCGTGGTTAACTACAACATAACCACGAGCATAACTTTTTGGCGTTCAAAAACTCCCGTGGATAACCATGGTGTAGTTAAATTTTAACCATGCTCGGGAGCATGGTTAACGATAGTTAAGTAGAAGAAGAATAAAAACAACTTTTCGACATTTGTTTTAATGATAAAAATGAACATATCAAAGTGGGATTTGTGAAATTATTGAAAATAAATAATTAATGGACACATACAAAATAATTCAAGCAAATAGCGGACACTATATTTTGGAAATAAAAATTTCTTTTTTTTTATTCGTAGTTAACCACGGTGCGTTCAAAAACCTCCATGGTTAAACATAAACTTTCGTGGTTAAGTGGTTAAGCTTACCTCGTGGTTTACCATAGTAAGGTTTTTGAACGCGCTCCTGGTATAGAGGCGTGCATACGTCTGGCGGGTGCATTTCTAGGTTTTCATGCCTGCAGCGGGAGCGTGCATATCAGTGTGTCTGGCGCATTTGTTCGTTATGCGTGCTAGTTGTGGGACCATATATGTATATTATATGGTTTTAAAAAAATTTACTAAATTATTTTTACTCGAAACAATATGAGCGCGGTCCGGACCGCATCGCATCTCCTTTGGTTCCAAAATTGTTAAATTTATTCGAAAGAGAGCCATTAGCAAGAGACTGTGAAACAACGGTTTCTGACTACCAAACTTCATTAAACGAATTACGACTGCACTATTCGCCTGATTTTGCGTCGCCTAACTTCTGACTATTCCTGAAATTTAAAAAATCAATTCGAGGACATGGGGTGGTGTGAATAAAAATTGAGTGAGCACTTTAAAAGGGTTCTGTTGAGAAGAGTGTTTTGTTCACAGTGAACACTCAATTCGATGTGTTGTGATGTGATTTCCTCAAATTCAACCGTAATGAAACGAGAAATGACAATTTTGAAAAAAAAAAAAAAAAAAAAATTGTTTTTGCTTTTAAATTTTATTTACCATGAACTATTATTAAACAATTTGCGTAATTTATTCTAATCCTCCTTTTAAGGGTGCTAAACCACCTCTAAATCATAAATAAATAAAATATACATTGAACAAATTCTTTTCGTAGAGGCAAACAAATTTGAAAGAAAAATTTGGCGGAAAACGGAAGGCAACAATGGAAACGCTAACTCTATGCAATGGTTGAGTTGAAGAATCAATTTAACTCAACCACTGGACTGGGTAAAAGTAGAGAGCGCTCTCTAGTACTAACAAATGTGAGTGAAGTGTTTTCGCTGAGCTTAGCGAAAGTAAATTTTATTCACGCTAAATTGAGTGTTCTCTAAAAAAGTTTGATTGAACACTCGCTCTCAGTTTTTATTCACACCACCTATAGTTTTGAAACGATTGAAAAGATACAAGCTGAATCCAAGAAATCGACAACCGTTCCGGAAATTGACGTCAATAAAGCAATTTTCGAAAAACAGAAAACTTTGGAATAAGTGTATTGGGAATGAAATAAATTTAGAGAAATTAGCAGAATCACTATGCTAAGGTAGTCCTGG
Organism: Thereva unica; assembly: GCA_949987705.1. Classification (NCBI taxonomy): domain Eukaryota; kingdom Metazoa; phylum Arthropoda; class Insecta; order Diptera; family Therevidae; genus Thereva; species Thereva unica. Next base: position 126,999,198 of record OX465283.1, on the reverse strand, counting down.
CTCCACCTCAGCCGCTAGGCATAAATCCAACTGAAAACTTTTCAACAAAATTAGAATTTTTGTAGAAAACATTTTCATCATCAATTGCACTTGATTTATAATTTTAAATGTTGAACGAATGGTTTTACATATGCTCTTTAGTGGGTTCCAAATTTTCGCTTGTGTTTTGGCTCTGTTTCGTACCAGGTCGATGTCCGTGATTTCCATTACCTCTCGGATTCCAGTTTAGAGTATGTTTGGTTATATCTTCGTCATCCTTCCTTAAAGCGCGGCGCTAGCCAAGGATCTGTCATGTAATGACCACGTTCTTGTAATTCGCGCGCAGCACAGAAAACGGATTCCATCATTAATAGAGTAACTCGACTGTGGAAAAACCTCTTTAGTCGATATTTCTGAACTCCTACAACATTCATGAGCTCAAGCGCAAGATTCATCGCCTGCTCGTCCAGGCACCTCCAATTTCTCCTTCGGGTAACCGGTATACATATATGTATACCTTTCACTTCAACCTAACTACAAGACAAGTTATAGCTTTATGACTTGTAAGGCGTGACGGATTGGTGGTTCAATCAGGGGCGGCGCTTTCATAGGTGCAAATGGTGCACTTACACCGAGCGCAATTTCAGAAATTAAGATTTAAAAAAATTAAAACTTCGAAAAAAATAATGAAGGTTCCTCCTTCTGTGCCTTTTTCCTTTGTCTTCTGCAAGGTGTGGCCAACCCAATTCCACTTAGTTCGCCTGATTTTGTCGTCTATCCTTTCATGGCTGGCACGGTGCCATAGTTCTTGATATGTAATTGGTATTAATCGTACTATTATAGATCCCTAAGTCGGCGAGAAACACCTGGATCGCCTTTGTTCCGAAGTGGTCGAAGCGAAGTGGTCTATGTTTAGTAAGATTCTACCGTAGAAACTAATACATGCAGTGCAGTAACAACCTATTTTCCTTCGAAATATGAACGCCTGGAGAACGACATAGAGACCTCTGTCATGGAGATTCGAGTGTATAGCACTATTGATTTTCGGAGCACGAGCACAGGATTGTGCTGTAAATACATATTTAAACAAAGGAAACTAACACCAAAAAACATCCTGGAGTATTAAACAGCATTAACGGAAGACTTTTGTGAAGTTAAAGCATAAGCAAACTCAGCACAAAAGCAAGATCGCGAAGAAAATCCTGATTGGACAAAGACAGGCGGGGCGCTTTTATAGGTGCAATTGGTGTACTTGCACCGGGCGCAATAGGACGGGGCGCAAATTCAGAAAAAAAGTGAAAAGGTTTTCCGTGCCTCATTTTCATAAAGAAACTCCAAAGAGTGTTTGTATCTTTTTCCATTGTTCTTTACAACAAATGAACAGAAATGATGGGGGCGCAATATGGTATACTGTACCGGGCGCAAAAAAGTCAAACGCCGGCCCTGTGTGCAATTCTATGAAATTTGGTGTAAAGTCTTTTAAAGTACTTAATGTTAATCCAAAAAAAATTCATCCCAAAACAATCCTTATTCCATATATAAATACTTATTTAAACTTTCCATTTCAAACGCCCACACATTTAATTTTTATTCCATTCGTGTCCTCGTGTTTTAAACTTTTAAAATTTAAAAGAGCAACCATTTTTTGTGATTGAATTTACATAAAAATGTTTAGTATTAAGCATCGCATACCAATTTGTATCAAAACAAAATTCTTTGAATAATATTGAAAGCAAAAACGAATATTAAAATGAAATAATCCTTGATATTTCTACCTGCTATATTCAACCAATTTCAAAACCAGCGATGTCCTGCATATATTAGTTTTAATCCTTTCAAACCAGCCTGCAAGAGAGGGAATACATATAGGCAGAATAAAATTCATTCTAAATGCAATAAAAAGTTTGCAAAATAAAAAATTCACAGTGATCCGGTGTATATTTGGACCCACCAAACCAACCAGGTCACAATAGCCCTGATATTTAATTCACCTGTGTACGGTAAAAACATCATTCTGAAATTAGTCCTTTAAGTGTAATCTCCTGGCAGTCCCAGTGACCAATTTATGTTATATTTTAGCATTATTTTTTCATGCAACGAAAGTGGAAGTATTTATTTATTTAAGCAGGCAATAAAGAGGAATTGAGATTAAAAGGACGAAAAAGCTTATCCAGAAAAATACAAAAATACCAAACAAACCATCACAGGAGCAATTTTGAAATTTTGTGATGAATATTTTCCGTGCGTGTTTTTGGATAACAGAAATTCATAATGCAGGGTGCTCTGAGGCGAGATTGAAAATCAGAACCATTATTAATAGATTGATCATGGCTTACCTGAGGCTTGATACGTGACCACGACTAAAACCATTTATGAGCCACAGGCTCACAATATTTATACATAAAACTTCGAAGGATAACAAATTTCACATGCTGTGACAACAGTTGTAGCTAGTTTTTTGCTAACTCCAGGGTGCCTGCGTATCCGAATTTTATAGAGATAAAAGGAAGTTTGAAGGAGTTTTGTTGTTTTCTTGTCTTTGGTGTATAAATTATTTACTAGAAAGTCAAGAAAAATTGGTGTAAAAAACAATGGCAAGTTTGTGGGGACGATCATAATGGGTCCACTTAAATAAAAATTGAAATAAGAAACCAGGCGAGATAAGGGTTCTTAATAAGAAAAAAAGGACAAAAGGAAATCATGAATAGTACACAAAAAGTAATTAAGGAAGAACGAAGGAGATTATTTCAGAAATGGAATCAGTGCAATTAAACAAAACTACAGCAATAAAGATGCCTTGAGTTTCTACAGAGAAAAAGGATACATGCCCACCAGCACTATGATAAGAAGAGTGGACGACACAGTAGCTAGTAGTAGTAGTATCGATGACATGTTCAAGGTGTGGCTGAAATACTTTAGAGACTTAAACATAATTTTAACATAGGGAGAAGCGAAAAACCTAGGTGCAGATGATGAGCCAGAAAACGATGTGCCAGAACCTACAATACAAGAAGTTGCAAATGCCATAAACAACTGACAAATCCAAAGGCTTTATGTCCAGATCGTTGATACATGATAAAGAGTAAGAGATTACCAAGCAGGATTTAGAAACATAAGGACAACAGACGAGATATCCACAATAAGAAAAACCAAGTAAAAATAAAGAAAATGGCCTTACAACGAGCGTACACCGCTAGATTGGCTTTTAAGGGGCATATGATGGCTGTCGAGTTTTAACTATTTTTAATGGGAGCACAAATGACCAAAATATTTGAATGGCAAAGTACTGAGCTGTACAAACGGGCATTAGGTACTTTACTCTATTTTGCGCGGCTCTGACCAGGATCTTCCAGTTGTTGCGGCCTCTGCTAGTAGGGTTCTCCTCCGCGTTGTTCTAGGTCTTCCGACTCCACGAAATCCTTGCGGATTCCAGTCAAGGACCTGTTTGGCTAGATTTTCGTTTGCGCGTCGCAATTCCAATTCCTTCGCTTGATTTGGTCGTCTACCTTTTCTTGGCCGATACGGCGCCATAGTTCTTCATTTGAAATTCTATATTGCCAGCGGATTTTTAGGATACAACGCAGCTCTGCTGATGAGAGCTTGTAGGTGCCTTGTGATGAATTGGGTGACTATCCATCTTTCGCAACGGTACAAAAGACCTGCCTTAACGTTGGAGTTGAACAGCAGAAGCCGAATTTGGTGTTAGTTGAGATCTCCGTTGATCTCCATATGCGGAACAGGCATGCATATGCGCTTCGTGTTTTATTTATTCTGGAACTGACGTCTTCTTCTGCCCCGCCATTTTCGGCAACAATACTACCGAGGTAGCAGAATTTATCTACCAGTTCCACGTCACGGTTAATCAGCGCAGTCCGTTCAATGGTGTTTGCCTTTATCCGCATTTATTTGGTTTTAGTCGGAGCCTTAAGCCTGCAGGACTACTTTATGTTGCCAAATGCAAAACATATTTTTGAGGTCCTGGTGTGTGTGGGCCAGCAAACAGATGTCATCCGCGGAGTCGAGATCTTTAAGGCGGTCTAGCAAAGCCCATTGTATGCCGCCTATTCTACTATCTAGAGCGGCGAAAATGAGGTCGTTTATTACTATAAGAAATAGTAAAGGCGAAAGTAGGCATCCTTGTCGTATTCCTGAAGTCACCTCAAACCGTTAGGATAATTTTCCATTATGGAGAACTCTGCATTTTGAATTGTTGTTGTTGTATAGGGCTTTTATCAATTCTATTATTTTATCAGGCAGTCCACCTTGCCGTAGTGCATGCCGTATAAAGCTTCTATTAACCGAGTCGAACGCTTTCTCATAGTCTACGAAAGCAAGGTCATGGGAGGATCGTAATTCAGTAGACTGCTCGACTGCTCCTCTGTCTGTGGCTCCCTCATCCTAGATAGTAATATATGAGACAAAATTTGGCCCACAGTAGATTATAAACAGATGCCTTTCCAGTTGTCGCATATTGTTAGGTCCCCCTTTTTGGGTATTTTGACTTTGTTACCTTCCATCCTATCCTCCGAAAAGGTACAGGTGTTCCATTCATCCCATCTGCTATGAGCCTTGAATCGGCTTTTAATAATTCTGGCCGGATGCCATCTTTTCTAGCTGCTTTACCATTGGCTATTGTATGAATTGCGGTTACTATTTCCGTCTTGGATGGGGCGCGAGTGTTGATTCTTATTGGCTGTGCATTGTTGCTGTTTTCCTGAGATTCCTGTGCAAATGAAGCATTGAGGGGCGCGAAGAAGTAATCTCTGCCTCTTTGGAGTTGCTCCTCGTCGCTGCACAGCAGCCTTCTATCCGCACTCTTAACGACATGCTTTTTAGTAGAGTGCTTTCCCGAGAGCTGTTTAGTGATTTGGTACAGCACCTTACTGTTGCCTGTGTTTGCCGCGTTTTCCGCTTTTTCTGCGAGCTCATTTATCTGCTGTCGCTCTACCATCGGTTGATACCCAGATCTCTTTGTGTATCTTCTTGTGGCAAAAGTAAGGTGGGAACTACAAAAGTCAATGAAAAGCGCACCATTGTTGTTGGTAACTAGGCTTAGGCCTGGATTTTTAATTATGTGTTCAAGGCCGGTGTTATTGGAGCCGATCTGTGCGTTTAAGTCATCCATTAATACAATCATGTCTCCCCTTGGAATAGAGCGAAAAACCTCATTCAGTCGCATATAGAACTCTTCCTTGATGTCATCGTCTGCGTCTTCAGTTGGAGCATAGCATTGGATTACCGAAGTATTTCTTAGTCTTGTACGCAGGAGCACGGTAATAATCCTCTCAGAAACTGGTGACCAGCTAATGAGGCTGGGCCTGGCTTCTTTGGTGAGTATTGCGCCAACCCCACTGCTTTCAGTTTCTTTTCTCTTAAAATATAAGGACTCACCGTTTGGGCAGATATGTTCCCCCTCATCGGGCCATCTGGTCTCGCTAATCCCTATGATCTTGATTTTATATCGATTCATCTCGTTGAGGACTTCATCCTGCCGTCCATGAGCAAGCAGAGTTCTCACATTCCATGATCCGATGCGTGTCCTTGTTCGAAAAGCAAAGGTCGTCGTTATGTTTTTCATCCGGTTCCGAGGCATTGTTTGACCATTCGTAGCAATGGTGTTTTTTATGGGAGCAGGCTGCTAGCCCCAGCCTAACCGACTTAAAACTTTCGCAGAAGTACCGTGATGGGCACCACGGAGAGGTGGGACTAGGACTTGCCAACAGATTTGCTGTTTGTCTGCAGTGAATCTTCTTGGGTTTTGATAGAAGTGACAATTCGGGTGTCACCACCTTCCGATGCCTATGTTAGCCGTTCGCCCCTCCGCTCTCGTTTTGGTGGCATTGAATTCGACATGAACTTGGCAGTCCCAATCGGTCAGAAACACTAAAAGGCCGCCGGTGGACTTGTTTGGTGTTAAGTCGTATTTTTTTTCTATCTAGCCTATAAGGGTTTTGTTGATAATCGTTTCAATGGTTTTGAAGAGAATAGAGGTAATTGCTATTGGGTGGTAACTGGAGGAATTGATGTAGTAGCATATCTTTAGGGTGATAACGGGTGGAAATGTTAACGACAATTCATTTGAGGCACATACATATAAACCTCGTGAATCTTGAAGAAATTCATCTTCATTGTGCGATGGGATATCATTTTCGAGAAGAGAAGAATTCGAGGCGATCAGAGATACTAATTTTACACAGTTCTATCAGGGTTTTTCTGGAACCCATATGTCTCATTCTGCTTCACTCTTGTTAAAATGATACTCTCGATGACACAATTCACATGGCGAACTCTTGTTGCTTCCATGCAAACCATCTATTCGGCCTAGGTCTCACGGATTTGGTAGAAGGGGTATGAATAAACTCATTTCCGCCTGTAGGATTTTGGTGACAAGAATAGTGGGAGAGTTTGCGTTTTTGCGTAGGACCTACAGGTCTTAGTCAGTGGATTGATGTTTAATGTTAAACATGCAATGGACAAGGTTAAATCTAGATGGATAAGTGAAATCCTGGAATCTCCGTCCTTAAGCTTTCATAAATGTAGGAAAGGAATTCTTGGTTGATTAATTTTGGGTTAGTAAATAGCATATAATCAAGAAAATTCTGACGCCTATCTTTGGTGTTGATACTTCTCTAAGCTATATGGGGGGCATTAGAAACGCTTTCGTCAATCACAGTTAAAATACATATACCATTATTTTCTTTGGTAGGCGTTTTCTCTTCGGCGAGAAAATAGCCTGAAGCAATTATCGATGTTTGTGTGTCAACCTCTACCGTCACTAGAGCTTTTGAGTCAAAAAGCAATTCAAACTTCGAAAAAGTTATTTATTGGCTATGAAAGTGCAGCACAAATTTTCTTGTCAAACTGAATTTCCTGGGACATTCTGATTTACATTATAAATTAGTTTAGAATACATTTTAGATCTTTTAATGTAGTAATGTTTATTCAGAACTATTATTTTTTTTTTTTGCTTATTCTGCAAACTAAATTTGAATTGCAAATGAAACTCTTGTCACCATTAGTACTTGATGAAAATCCTTGAGAAGATTGTTCAAAATATTTGCTTTTAAACAGTCTCGACTCTCAATGTAACTTTACTGCATTTTAGATATGGTAAATAGATTCACTAGGATTTACATCTAAAGAGGTAAAGCTTCTGTACAGTAACTGCAAGAACTAAATAAGTAAAAATGAAGTTGTAAGTAGCTTTTTCAACAAGTACCAGGGACTAGATGACGAAAATGTGAAATTTTGTTTGGTATGATATTCGTTACAAATATTTTAGTATAAACTCAGTCATTGGAGTTGGGTGGAGATTCAATGCGATTAATTAAAGTTTTGTACTGAATTCCGGTGTATAGAAGCCGAACAGATGTTTGTAAAGAAAGCTACCCTCGTTTCTAGAAATCTTTAAAATGAAAGGCAGAAAATTATTTCACTGTGTGAAAAAATCAGACTTTCTTGTCTGTTAACAGTTAAAAATAAGCTAGCAGAATTCAACTGCCAGCCTTAATAGTTTAGGGTTGAGTTTGTGAGTAAGCAACCCATGGAGTGAACACCGCCGCCAAATCAAGGCACCAATATTGAAGAAGAACGGACCTGAGCACGGCTCAGAAGTTCTTCTATGAAAATAATGTTATTCTTCTAAGCCAGATCAGAGAAAGACATTTACAGACAACGCGTTGAAGTCTCGTCGGGTTTCATGTAGAGTCAGTCCTAGACAGTGATAGGTTTTAGAGCCGAGACCACATGGGCAGTCAGATATCCCACCAACATCCTAGGGTCCACCAACATCCTAATTTAGAGTAATAAGGCCCCTTAAGGCAAAGGGTCTTATTAGGTGTTTAGTCTGTCTTGAACCTGGGATTTATTCCCAATATGTTAGGCTCAGTGTCCTTACCCAATCCCCTATACGGGGCGTCAAGGTAGGCCATGAGGGGCTACATAAGGATGGCGAGCATCTCCCCAGCCACATTATTTTTCATACACCAGGATTACGTAGATCTAGCTGGGCGAGGTCCTATTTTCCTCTAAGTCAAAGCACCCTACAACTATTATGGAAGAAAACTTCCGCGATAAGAGTGCCTTGATGGCAACTTAACTGTCCGAAAATTTCTAATGTTTGAACCTAGAGCAGGAAACTGAAAGGGGCATCTACCCATTGCAATCGAGAATTTGGAGTCGTGTGACATAAGCCTCTGTACCAATTTCCATCTTTTACCCATTGGTAAACCACACCGAATTGCAATAATAGCCCTACATTTGCTTTAGGCGGCAGTGCACCCACAATATTGTCGGCTAGGTAGCAAATTGTCATGTTTGAGATACAAAAAGATGTACAATGGAGTCGATCCAATGGTTGCCGTCATCGCAACTATGCTATAGTGATGGATAGGCAATCAAGTAGTTGCAGTCTGTTGGACTTGATCGCCTGACTTCTTTGGTCTTGAGCCAGAATTTAGAGGTATAAGCGACAATATTTTCAACGACCTTGTACAGCTCATCATTTGTGGTGTAAGATCCCATGATTTACCCAAAATCTTTCTACAGGTCCATATAGCCCTAGTGGCTTTACTGAGGGCGAAGTTCAGTTTAGCGTTCCATTTCAGTCTCTTATGCAGCATTACTCCCAAATATTTCATTGAATCCGAGTCTGCTGCTGTCTTACCCTGGATACATGTAGGACTTACGTCGAAAATGGAAAGTTTGGTAAAAAGGTCCACAACAGCCTTATTTGGATAAATTGCGTGGTCCTTTGTGGTACACCATCTATGAACTTCTTGGAGTGCTGAGCTCATGATATCTGTAATGGTCGAGTCGAACTTCACTGAGACAAAGATTGCAAGATCATCTGCGTTATCCGAAACCAAAAATGACAAGTGGTGTCCAAAATAACTGGGACAGAACTCCGCCGTGAGGGCTGCCTTGAATAACATTAACACTAGTGGTGAGGTCACCCAGAATATAGTCCAAAAAAAAAAAAAAAAAAAAAAAAAAATTATTGTGTATTAAAGAACACAAGGCAGAAGCGAAACATCGCGTACATACTTATGTCTGTATGTTCTTCATTATTGTATTTTTTTTCTTCATTTGCTCGTGTCTTGCATTATAATCTAAAATTTGAATGAAACCATAATATTTTAACTCAATTGATAGATCATAATATAATGAATAGTACAGTACAGTGCAGTACAGTGTATAAAAAGCAAAAAGCCATCTATTTTTAAGTAGCTAAAGCTTGAATTTCTGGCTGAAGTTTTATGCGTATCGCCCAATGGAACTTCAGCTAGTTTCAAGTTGTAACACTTTCATGTACACTGCTGTTATTCGCAGCGTAACAACTTAAATTTACCCTTTTTCAGTGGTTAGTATGCTGGTTGTTATTATGGAACACGGCCATAATCTCAATTCTGGCAATATACATTGTTTTAAGACAATTCAAAATTTATCATATGATAACCGGAGATAATACATAGATGTAAGGAATTTTGCGATCCATTATCACTGAGCAAATATCACTTGTCTAAATAGAAAACAATCCTGTTTGTAAGCCAAAGAAAACTTTAAAAATATTTTTCAAAAATGATCTCTAATGTCACACTTTAATTGTAACACTTTGTAGCTAACTAGCTGTCGATATGACAGCTCGAAATTATTATTCCCTAATGTAATTGTGAGCCCACGAGATGACAATACTCAAGTTATTACATATGTACTCAAATATATATTACCAAAAACACTTTTAGTATTAATTGACAAAAATTAAAAACATTTAACTGGCTTTACTAAAACTTTATCTTTAATAGTTCATACACAATCTTAATTTTTTAAATAACCGACTCCTCAGATTTACTTTACCGATGCCTGCGCCATCTATGTACAAATTTAAATAAATTGTAAATATTTTCCTGCTGGTTTGGTAGAATTTGATTATATGGCATCACTTAATGTAATGTAATGTAAATGAGTGAGAAGGCAACTTCCGTTTCGTACAACTGTCTTTGTTTTCGTTTCAGTTTTCTGAATTCACTCGTACTGGCTCGAATCAATTCAAAAATCAAAAATATTTCGCTGCTTTTACAAAAATTTTATATTTAATAATTAATACACAATCTCATTTTTTTAATAACCGACTCCCCATTTTACTTTACCGATGCCTGAGCCATCTATGACCAATTTAAATAAATTGTAGATATTATCCTGCTGGTGCGGTGTGTGTCATCACTAAATTTCCGATTATGTAAATGAGTGAGAAGGCAACTTCCGTTTCGTACACCTGTCCTTGTTTGCGTTTCAGTTTTCTGAATTCACTCGTATTTGAGCGAATTAATTCAAAATCCTCAGAACGAGAGCAAGGAAGTTTCACTTCAAAAAAAAAAAAAAAACAGAAACCTGTTATCAAAAGCACCGCCTTCTAGTAGATCTTTGAGCATGCGTTTGCTCCTAACAAAGCATCTATTATAGTCCGGGTTTCCAAAATGCTGAGTTGACTAATTGACTATGTGCCCGAGGTCTCTTCTGCATTTAGAAAGAAAGTTTCCTTGATTTTTGATCTTTGTAACTGCAACGTGGTTTGACTCTTTGCATTGGCCGCTGTAGCCGTGCATAAACCGGTGATAGGTATCGATGTGAGTGAACAACTAACACCTTGTCTTTGACAATAAACGAGGATTGTGATCCTGGATTATAAACGAAGATGTTGATACTGGATCTATAAGACACCGTAAGATATGACTTTTTTGCGTTTACCTCTAGTTGCAACCAAATTAGTATAGACAGAAGTTCATGCACATTGTGATTAGTGATGAACGCTTGAACCGTGTTGTCTGCGCTGTGGCTAGTCCTTTCGTCGGAGGCTCTTTTTGGGCTGGATTGCACCTCACTTGCTGGGGAAGTCAAATTCTTTGAATTGTTGACTGTTTATTCGAGCATCGGTACTGGAGGACACCGTGTGGTGTTTTCACTGCTTTAGAATTTGCTCTGCTCGTATAGTCGGTATGGGAGTGGTTTCTGGAAAGACTATTATGAACGACGACTTGCTGGCTTGATGGTGTTGAGCTTTGTTTGCGGACTCATTTGCTTGTAAACAGAACACCTTTCAACAAAATGCTTCATTTCGCAGGCAGGAATCATAATGTGGTATGATGTTACATTTCTTGAATAATTGTGTCTGAAATCGATTCTGAAACCTTCAGCCGAGTATAATTAGGAATGGCATGAATTGTATGAGTTTCGGTACCTCCCTTGTGGGGCGAGTTCCTTCCCCCTAAGTCTAAGTGTTACGAGCCTTTGAACTAAGATGTAGATAAAGTAACACCTGCCACATTGTAGTTGTTATATATGTAACACTTTATTATAATTTAAAATACATTGTTTATTAAGATAATTTTTTTTGAGAGATTTCGACTTCCTTTTATTTCTAATTCCAACCGCCTAAGCGGGTATTAGTAGGTAATGCAGCAATTGGGCCTGGGAAAATAAACAGATCTGCCACTGAGACTAGCAGCGTTTGTCCGATCTTAATAGTGATCAATTTTACATGAACAGGTAATGAAAGCTATTAAGAAGTAAACTAACTCGCCTTTTAATGACCATGGCCTCAATCGCCGCGGACTGGTATATTTTCCCACCAAAGTGCCGCATTACCTACTGGTATAATCTGAATTCCAAGAGTCTCTGAAAAGTATACCAGTTGGTTCTCTTGGGAATCAGGGATTAGTTGCTGATACATATGGAGCAACTACAATATAGCACCTAATGTGCATAATGTCAGACAGTGTTGCTTCGACTCTTGTAGATCGAGCACCTGCCTACTGGTAGCGACAAAGGTTTACATACCCTATTTCCAGCATATATGTTATTTATAACTAGAAATACTAGAATACGCTCACCTCTGCGTTTACATACATACAACCGATGACGAATTGGCGCTGTCGATATCGCCGCTAAATCCAGGTTAAAACAACCGACCGACCGAAACAACCGAGGTCGGTTCCACGTCGCCTTACCCCAACACCAGGTGTCGGCGCTGGTCCTTCTTTCACTCCTTTCTCTACTTACTATCCTTCCGACTAGAGCTGCCTGTACGACATTGTACTCAATGAGAAAACCGTCGACAGCCCAACAGGATTTACCTCTGAGCTCTCTTGCCTTTTACATAAATACACATGTCATATTGCTGAGACTACGTTGGAAGATAATATGGGACGTCATTTCTCATCTAAGTGCCTAGCAAATTACCCAACAGAGTACCTAGTGCTATAATATGAAGCCGGCTTAAGGCATACGAGGAAGCGAATTTCGTAAAGACAACTTCAAGAAATCAGTAAATATTGTTTTATATTTTTAGCTTGCAATTTGTGTAATAAGAAATGTCTTGAATAATCCAAAAATAATTACACCAGCAGCATCCTTCAAGTTTAACACAGTATGCTATGTCGTGACAAAATATGTTTCATTTACACAAAGAATTTTCAAGGGCGCCCAATGTCAAGTCTTGGGAAAAATTTTACGCATTCTGCCTTGAGTGGATGTGAATTTCTAAGTGCGAAGTTCAAGACACAATGTACTGACGCCGGGCGGAAAGGTATATATGTATATACATATATTTTGATTGTGTAGAATGTGGAAGAAATGGGCTATAGAAGTCTGCTAGCGTAAACGCTATTAATTCCTTACCCTCATGCAGCTTCCTTAATTTTAATGAGCCTCCTGGCCCGGCATGGCAGTTAGACGAAACCCAACAATAGACGACACCATTAGTCAGGTCGTCATTGCTCTCCTGTCAGTAATTGCAGCTGTAAACCTAAAGGGTTTCTTAATGCCGTGTTTAATATTAAAAGCAGCCGCGAGTTTGTTAAATTATATCGGTTGACAAGATTATAAGGATTCATAAGATAAGGGGGTATGAGTCGAAGCTGTGAAATGATACTCGGGGCTGGGCCTGCATGCATGATAAGTTATGTTTCGAATTGGGATTAAACAAGACAGCTATAAACTTAGTTAACGATAACGTTGTTAATCCCTTCAAGGTGTTAAATCCTACAGAATTAATTGCTGCCGTATTGTGAGCTTTTTACGATGTAATTAATGCGCAAACATTGCTTCGTGACCCTTTGTTAGTGGAGTATAATAAAACAATTCATGAAAGGATTAAGACTTATATAAGGACTGCCATGTTTGAATGTGAACCATCACAGTCTCAGGTATGTTATTGGTCTCTAGGGTATGGGGTTATTGTTGACAATAACAACCCTAGAAGCTTTAAGCTGGACCAACACCTAAGACATAGAAGGGGGTAAACCCTTGAAACAAAGTAACCCAAGTACCAAAGCTGCCCTATTCTGTTGATCCAGCATCCAACGTAGACAGAATGGAACTTCAAAATTTAAATACAATCGAGTATCTCCGGTGTATACTGTATACACACTGTCAGTGCCAAGTCGCTGGGGAATTACAGTCCTGAGTACATAACCCCTTTTTCAGATGATAGCACTAACGAACTTGGACGTGACCAACTTGAATCACTTGCAAATTGGAATCGATTTGGAAATTCTCTCAAATGGGCGGCGGGCCAAAGGTTCTTAGAAATAAATCAGAGAGACAGGTCAGCCGAGAAAGCCCCCATAGGAATAGATCGATAGATTTTTTTTAAAGAGCTCTATGATGGCATGGCAGCCGTAATGGGCGCCGCCAACCGGGCAAGGTTTCTATTAAATCATCAAACTCACCCAATATTTCATGAGCGACGCTTCCTTTTATCCAATTTATCAGTCACCAAGGGTACAAAAGGGTCGACACTCGACAGGCTGAGCTAAACGGAGCCCATATCGCAAGATATTGTACGTGGTAGCATACACTCTATCGGGATTGCTTTTCCGTTTGATGATATCCAATAATACATCCTCGTGTGTGGGAGCCGTTGCTGAAGCACCGTCAAGCCTCCTCTTTGGTAGTGAATTATTCAAACTGATTTTTTCGCGCCTTCTTTCATACACCCTAATGAGCTCGACTCCGGTAGATTCAATTTAAAAAAGGGATGTCGTAACTCCTGAACCCGCAAACTTCTTTACCGATTTCATGCCTGGAAACCTTTTCAGAATTTCCCCAAGTATTGTGTGTGTTGAACATCATTGTGACTGTATTTGTATTGCGTTGATAAAATCGCGAGAAGAGGTTGGTAGAGTGAGATAGAGAGCAACAAAAACGAAGTCCTGTTGAGAATTGGATTTTTCTCATTCGTCCTTAATGCCACATATAATATAGGAGATGATGGTGTAGTCGGGATGCTTTCTTAAGAAAATTGTGCACTCTATATTATAAGCAATTTTCAAGGCTTAGAGAAATAACAGGGAAATATTTCAACTGATACAAGGGCTTAAATGAGATTCAAAATTTCTATGGTTTCACCAGAAGAGAACTAAATGAAGAAAGGGAATTGTGTACGCCCTTTAGAGGATTTTTGGTATAAGAAATTTTCCTCATGGTAGAGGGAATTTCACATAAAGCACCTTTAGCAATTTAATTTCAGGCCTCTTCTTTACCAAAATCCGGTGAGATTTATGGTTTCATTATCAGATTTTCAGAATACTTACGTTATCTCGTTTAATCAATTTTACTTTCTCTTACTATATGATAATTCTTGAATCATGCAGGATATTCAGTTGAAGACATTTTTTATGGAAATTTAGAGTATTTTCGGTGTATTTAAATGGAATCTTTTGAATAAAATGTTTCTGTGTATGGGATGTTAATAATGCTTTAAGAGACATAATTGCAAACATTATTTTAAGTCAATTGAGCTCCAGCAGGTATATCCTTCAAAACTAAGCTCTAGATCGCAAGCAGTTGATATATGTATATTACTATTGCATGATACCAGATAATGTCCTGGAATTATAGATTGTGTGTTGCCTAAAGTACGTGTCTGCGATATGGATGATGTGTTTGCTACAAAAAAATCGATAAATTAAAACTCTGATATTGAGTGGTTCATTTAGTGAAACTCTAAGGAGTTTCACTAAAGGCTGGATGATTCTTTTATAAACCAGCATGATGTATTTGCTTAGTATAGAGGAAATGTATATTTTGTTTATTGCAAAAATTAAGGAGCCTTATTAACAGCAAACTTCAAAATCAATTTAAATTTTTCCGATAGTATAGAAATTCAAGCTTATATTTTATTTATATGAAAGGTTCTTTCTTCTTTGATCCGTTACCTGGCGGGACGTCCCCGCAACGGATACGCTGCTGTCGGTGCCGGTGGATCTCGAACTTTATTCACGATTCGTTTCCATTCTTGCCGGATTTGGTGACGTCTCGAGCCTCGGTGACTGATAATCAATGATTCTTTAGGTCACCCTCTATATTCTTTAGCCAGGGTTTCTTCTGTGCCGATCGCCGAATTCTACAGTCGGCGCGACGGTCTTGCCAGAGAAGTTTCCGTTGCAAGCGGTTATCATCCAAACATGGCAAACATGTCCAAACCACCGTAGTCGACGATTTTGTATTTCTTCTTCGATCAGTGATCTGCTGATCGCATGTTTTTCTAACCGTCTCGTTTCGAAGGCGATCGTGGAGTGAGACACCGAGAATATGCCCTTAGCATCGCATCTGGAAGACGTCAAGATTGTTGACGTCCGGCTTAAGCAGTGTCCACGTTTCCGGTCTATAAAAAAGAAGCGGAAGCATCAACGTTCGGTAAAGGCTTACTTCCGTTTTGATGGCAATATTTGTTCGTTTCCATATGCACCACTTGAACGAGGCGAATGTTGCTGTTGCCTGGCCGATGCGGATGTGAACGTCGGCCGTCGAAGCCACTTTCGTTTCCTCAACCAATTATCTCAAATATTTGAACATCGGAACTCCTTTGGACTCCATCGAGGTGAACACTAGACCTCGATCCTTCCGTTGTGAGCACTTTGGTCTTTTCCGCATTGATTTTTAACATGGACAATGCGGGAAATGTCGTATAAGATGTTCGTTTCTTTGGCATCCGTGTCGGCGAAGACGGCGCTATCGTCGGCGAACATTAAGTCGGTTACGAAGTTGATGGCGTAGTATCGAACTCCGAATCGTCCTTCGTATGCTTCACGCAGAATCGCGTCGATCACAACGTTGAAGAGAAGTGGCGAAGCGACGTCCCCCTGTCGGGTACCCGTTTGAATCGGGAACTCCTCACGCGAGTATGATTAATTCGCGAGTCTAGAGACTAGTCGCGAGTATGATTAATTCGGTTCGAGGTATCATATCCAGCGTCTATTGAAGCTGATCGTAAAACTCGTTGTTGTTTGTTTGCGGGCTGGTCTCGGTTGGCGCATAAACGGATACGATATGGAAATTGATCGTTCCACCGATGGTTATAACCACGAAACGATTGGATATTGGTGGGAATGCTATAACGCTACTGGCAGCCCGTCGATCGACCATAAACCCGACGCCGGTCTCTGATCTTTGTTTTCTTTAACAATGCGAAAGGTTAGGCCACCTGTATTATAGTCATAAATAGTAGGAACCCTTCGTGGCAATTTCGCGATCGCTTCGAACCAGTGATCGCAGCGATAGTTTCCCCCAAATGTGAATGAAATTGCGCTGGTGTCGCCGCTAAAGCCCATATCCCGGGCCTTGTTCAACCCGTTTGACCCGCAGCTCGTGTTGCCCATGCCGGGGTAAAGGTCCGTTTATATTTACAGCCCCAAACACTTAGGCTAAAGGGATAACCCCTTGTGATGCCATAATGATCCATTTTACAATATATAACGAGATACGATGACGGATTTTCATTTTCTTAAATATTTTTGCTCTTCGCTTTCAATAAACTGCAAAATACGATAACTTTTTTTATTTTTGCAGTAAAAGAAGAAATGTAAATTTTAATTTTCCAAAGTTACTGTCGTGTATATAGCTCAGTGAAAAAAGTTTTGCTACCTATGGAACGAATTGGTGACATGCAAATTTTCTGATCAGCAGTTTATTCTATGTGTCAGTGGTCTGTAGATATAAACGAACAATAACCCGTATTTTTGGTGCGAAAAGACACGCCAAACAAAAATACTTGCTATGCCCTGTTACTGAAGGCAAGAGAATGGGCACGGCGGCTGTCTGCGAGAGAATTTCCCATTCATTTGATTTCTTAGAATTGTTAGAGCTCACTGTTTTTTCAAAAGTAGTTTGATACCAAAGAAAGTACAAGGGAGATGTCTGAAGAAGCGCCATAAAATCGGTTGTTACATATAATTGCAGGACCGGTACACTCGGGACTGGAACAATAACTAGAAGCTTCAATAGAAGATTCAAAGATGTCCTTTACGTATTTGCCTGAAGCTAATACTGTAATGAAACATCATTCGTTACTAATAGCTTTGTTCCAGAACTCGAATGTGGGATCCCGCCGGACAAAAATTTTCCTAATTTGTGTTTCTTTACTTTCTCATGCAAGAAAAAGCGGGGAAATTTTCACTTCCCCTCGTGCAGGAATTAGCCGGAGGTTTTCGGTCCTGCGATTTCTTGCAAGTTGTCAATTGACAATTTTTTGTAGGTGTGTGGGTATCTTGAAAAGCGGCATACACATAGACAATTGACATTTATGTTATCTTCTTCTTTATTTGCAAGAAATTGCCCAAAAGTCGTTTCTTTACTTTCTGAATTTTTGACAAAATTATCCCCACCATTCAACTAAGTTTTTGCCCAACAAATTTTTGCAGGGAAAGTACTGGAACAAAGCTAATAATCCCTCTCTAAACAAGGCTTTAGGAAAATAAATATTCACCCAGCAGGCTAGGTGATTCTCCTTTGAAAGCTTTATTTCGAAGCTTTAAAGCTTCCTACCAAGACGAGCTTTTCTAGCTATAAAACAAACAGCTTCACCGGGCCAAAATCTGTCTTTCACCAGGCTCGTTCCGGAGAGGCCACCTTCTCCAATGCTATACCGTGTCGAGGTGTATGATCCGGCACGGTAAAAACACATACCGAATACCTATGTGATGTTGCCCAGGCCTTGCCGAGGTGTATGATCCTACAAGGCTCCTGGCAGCATTTTCCTACCCGTGTCGAGGGAAATGTTGCCTAGGCCTTGTCGAGGTGTATGATCCGACAAGTATGATACCCATATCCTAGTAGACCGCCATAGTAACTATCCGTAACACACATGTAGAGAAAACTAATAAATAGGTAGCTGTTTACCTATACCACATGTGTACAGAGATAACAAATTTCTTAGCCATACTAGTAGAAACATGTATCCAGAAATAATAAGTAGTTACACAGAGCTACTCAGATATTATTTTTGTAAATGGTGTTTGTTCTCACAAGACCCTAGACTACTCAAGAGCTCCCGGCAACCCTCTCTTAAAAAAGGAGGTTTAGAGAACAATCTGACGAGACACTATTACAATATGTACAATGTACATACAGAATTTTCATGAATAATGAAAGAATGAAACAATAATAGGAAAAACGATCGTATAGGGTAGAATTTTGGAGAATAAGGTGCTGTGATAAGTGAAGAATGAAGCATTAAAGGTGAATTCGAAAGTAATCCAAGTAGTAATAGGAAGAGAAGGTTTATCGACCTGACCTTAGATGAAAAGGAAGATGTAGAGCAGAACATATGACCATTCGACGTAATAAACAGCGTTTCCAACTTAGTGGTTTTACCACTAGAACTGGTGGTTTAGTCTTGCCTTTAGTGGGGAAAAATCGTATCTAGTGCCTAGTGGTTTGTTCTGGTGGTATACAAAATTAGTGTTGGCCATGCACTAAACCTACTAAGACAAAAATTAGTTAAATAAAAAACATGAGTTAATTGTCCAAGTTGATGAACAGTGGCGTCAAATTTTTCTTTTGAAATGGTATGAAACCAAAAATACCAACACATTTTCGAATGAAGTTCTGCAGTTTAAAGAAACATCAGGAGTAATACGGTTTGAATAATTGTCCGGCCACTTTTGCTGTTTCATTACTAATTTTGCCACATTCGAACACCGATGTTGAAAGACTTTAGCAGCATGAATATTGTCAAGAAAATGCATGAGTAGATGGCGGTGAGCCTCGAGTTTAAACTCTTGATGTTGTATGAGTTCAGAGGCAACCGTCATGTCAGTGGAAGATATTCTCATTGGAGTCGTACGCTTCCTGTAAATGGGGGACCCCGCTAACCAGCTGACAAAGGCTGCGACACCGGTAGTGCCACAATCAAACGGAACAAGGAGGTATGTCGTCCGCTAGGTAAAGACCCAACCTTAGTTGAGCTTTCGTACTCCAATTAACCAGCTAAGTCGTCAAGATGCGTTATTAGAGTCGCGTCAACCTTACGAGTGCCCCCGGCTTCACCTACCTCCGATCAATAATGTTTAGTTATATCCACTTAAATGGCTTCACCGGCTAAAGTCCAGTTTATGTTCAGTTGGACTGAATGAATACCGGAATGGTATCCCATTATTCCAGTTGATTACTTTCTTTTGAGCCAGCTTTTACATTTAACTTCAGTTCTAGTTTAGTTGGACGAACTGAAGTCTATTTTATTCTCAGTTGAATATGTGGAAAACGTATGCGAACTGAGGCTATTTTAAAGTTCTGTTTACCAATTTGCTCGAACCTGCACAGTTCGGCCGGTGAAACCAGGGTGTAATGATAATCGGCCAAAGTAATAATGCTAAAGTAATATTGATATTTTATAGTTTTTAGTAGAATAATTTTTTTTTTTTGAATTAGTGTGATTATTTTCACTTAAACAGCGACTTTCAAACATTAAGTTTGAGTATTTTAAGATTTAGATATTCCTAGTTTCTTTTGGCGAAGATCAAAATATTTTAGTGGTTTTCTGGTGGTTTTAAAAGTCGAATCTAGTAGTGTCTCTAGAAAAGAGTTGGCAACGCTGGTAGTAAAGCAGTGGCTCCTGACCTTGGAATTGAGAGTGGTGATCTTCCTACACTAAGACTTGAAAAAGCAACGGATTATTTCTCAAATCACTTTGCAATTTCTTTTTTAAATTCCAAAAAATAATAAACTTCCAGTTTAAAAAAAACAACAGCAAAAAGGAAATTCCAGGAATTCACCCAAATCCATCACCAAAAAAGGGAACGATTTGTTGATAAGTGATTAAAATTTAATGAAAATTTAAAGCTGAAAAAAAAATCCGGGAAATCTGTTTTTACTTATTTACATATTTAAAAGCTTCTGCCGTAAAAGAGCATCTGTTTTTGTGACATTTTGAAGGAAATTTTCAATTGAAATATATTCATCCACAAACATAAATAAATATGCACACCAGCTCAAGTGCGAGGGTGGATCTCTCTGGTCGGATATGGGGGAGAAGTTATCTCCTAAAAAGTTTATTTAAAAGGCGCCAGTAATGTGTAAGAGCGGGAGTTTTTTTTTTTCTTTTTTTTTTGCTGAAAGCATCTAAAGTTATTCGAAAAAGGGATAAAACTTTGTTATACGTTGTCAACTTTAGAAACTGTATGTGACGTACGTAAATCGAAAAGTCCTAACTCGAAAACTACTTGAGAATTCATGATTGGAGGATTACACGTGGGGTTGATCTTCTTTGGTCCTTGATAGGTTTTTCTTTTGTTCTTAAGGTCTTTTTTATAGATACTCGCTGTTACAAGTTAGAAGACAATCTTTGAAGTTTAGTGTCCTTTAAGGATTTTTGTCTTAAATGTAAAAGTTATTATATTGGGGATGCTAACTTCACAATAATGGTGAAAAATGTAGTTTTTTTCTCATTGAAATAAAAATCCACATTAAGTATTTTAAAGTGACCCCAAGGTATTGATACTAGCTTAAAACTTCTGGTCGATTCCTAAGAATACATTTTAGCGTCATGATCTTCTTTTTCTTCTTTAATCCGTTAGCTGGTGGTCCGAGCGAGACGTCCCCGCAAAGAATACGCTGCTGTTGGTGCCGCTGAGTCGCGAGCTCTATTCACGATTCGTTTCCATTCTTGCCGGTTTTGGCGTTGTCTCGAGCCTCGGTAACTGATAATCGTTGATTCTTTAGGTCACCCCCGATATTCTTTAGCCAGGTTTTCTTCGGCGCCGATCACTAGATTGTCCAGTCTGCGGGCGGTCCCGACAGAGAAGTTTACGTGGCAAACGGTTATCATCCATTCGGAATTTCATTTGCATTTCTTCTTCGATCAGTGCCTGCTGGTCGCATCTTCGTCGAACTGTCTCGTTTCGAAGGCGATCGCGGAGTGAGACACCGAGAATCTGCCTCAAGCATCGCATTTGGAAGACCTGGAGCTTCTTAACGTCCGGAGCAGTGTCCACGTTTCAGATCCACAAAGAAGAATCGGAAGGATCAACGTTCATTAAAGGCGTACTTTTGTTTTGATAGAAATATTTGTTCGTTTCCATACGCAACACTTGAACGAGGCGAATGTGGCTGTTGCCTGGCCGATGCGGCTGTGAACGGCGGCCGTCGATGCTACTTTCGATTCCTCAACCAACGATCCCAGATATTTGAACCTCGGAAGCTGTTCGATTTGGGTTCCATCGAGGTGAGCACTGGCCCTCGTATGTCCGTTGTGAGCACTTTGATCTTTTCCGCATTGATTTTTAGCCCATTGGACTGGGCGATGCGGGTAATGTCGTATAAGATATCCGTTGCTTCGGCATCCATGTCAGCGAAGACGGTGCTATCGTCGGTGAACATTAAGTCGGTTACGAAGTTGTTGGCGTAGTATCGAATTCCGAGTCGTCCATCGAATGCTTCACGCATAGTCGCGTCGATCCGATCAAAACATTGAAGAGAAGTGGTGAAGCGACGTCTCCCTGTCGGGCAACCGTGTGAATCGGAAACTCCTCGGATAATTCGCTTCGAATACGAACGCTGCCGGTTGAGGCATCGTCTGACGCTTGGAGAAGTTGGATGATTTTCAATGGCACGTGATCGGTTTCCAATACTCTCCACAAGCTGTTCCAATCGGTGCAATCGAAAGCGGATCTGAAATCGCAGAAAACGACGACAGTTCGTTTGCTGCAACAAATTCTTTCTATTATTAGCTGATGGAGTGCGAATATTTGATCAATGCATCCTCGATGTGGTCTAAATCCCGCTTGTTCTTTCCCGCTCGTTTGCTCTCGATGATTTGTAGCCTCGATTGTATGATTTTCGTAAATACTTTGCGACGATCAAAAGAAGGCTAATACCGCGATAATTCTTGCATTCCCGACTGTCGCCTTTCTTCAAAATTGGGACAACGATCGCTTTCTTGCACGCCGAAGGGACACGATCCGAATGCCATATGTGTGTTATGAGGACATGAAGTCGTTGTGATAATACATTACCTCCGGCTTTGATCATCTCGGCGGTTACTTGGTCTATTCCCGGCGCTTTTCCATTTGTCAGAGATTTTATTGCTGTCTTCACCTCGATAATTGTCCGTTCGGTATCGAGAAACTGATTCGTTGACTGTTCGATAATCGGCGGTTCTGGTGCTGGACCTTGTGGTAGATCGTGTTTGTACAGGTTGTGGAAGAATTCTCTCCACCGCTGCAGGCGCGCAAGGAGAGAAGTCACGAAAATTCCATCCGATTTTTTGATGTTGTCGTTTGTTGATGTTGTTTTGCCGCCTAACCGGCGGATTGTCTGGTACAGCGTTCGGTTCACGTACTTCAACGCAACTTCTTCCATGTAGGTGGACACAACTCCATCGCACACTCCACAATAGACTCCGACAATTGTTTTTCTTCTACGTCGATATCGTCCGGTATTGCAAGCGCCGCGAATTTGTTGGATAATGCCATTTGAAACTCTCGCCCGATGGCTGGGTCCGTAGCCACGCCCAATTCTTCTTGGCTGGTGGTGGCTCCGTTTTCTTCTCTCTTTGTAATCGCATCGGTAATTTCGCTCTAACAAGATAACGGTCCAATCACAATCAGGTCCACGCATTGCACGTTCGCCTTTAAGCGTCGATCGGAATCTTGTATTGATCAAAACGTAGTCTAACATCGCCAAGTTGTTGTCGGAGTGGATGGTAGAAAATGCTGTTGCCAACGATCAAGTTGTTTGACGATGCGAATGAAAGCAGGCGTAAGCCGTTGTCGATAATTACTCCGTGTCGGAATTTGCCCATGGTTCCTTCCCAGCCGGTTCGATTTGCTCCTGAATGTGCACAGAAATCCCCCGCGATTATTATTAATTCAGTTCGAGGTATCATATCCAGCGTATGTTGAAGCTGATCGTAAAATTCGTTCTTGTTCGCGTCCGCGCTGGTCTCGGTTGGCGCATAAACGGATACGATATGGATCTTGATCGTTCCACTGATGGTTATAACCGCCAAACGCTCGGATATCGGTTGGTATGCGATAACGCTGTGGCAGCCTGTTGATCGACCATAAAACCAACGCCGGCCTCTCGCCCCTCACCTCCGGAATAGTAAAGCGTTATCGTTTCGTCGATTGTGGGCGGGACGATCGTCAATGTCTCGGATCCGGAAAGCCGATAGCGTAGCAACTGATATTTTGCATTTCAACAATTCTATTGCTATGATTTCCTTTTGACTGACGTGATGTCCTGTTCGTACATTCCAATCCCTGGTCCTCAATGCTAGGGCATCGGCTGCCCCGGATACATTAGCATTATTTCGTGAATAGTTAGTTCGTGTATCCATGTGGTTTCTTGTCTAGTTTCTCTTGTCAATTCGGCAGATCGAACACCCTGGGTTTGGGACTAGACGAAGGCGGAGATAGCGTCATGGTCAAATCTAATATCATAGCAGGATGGCTATTTATTACAGTGATTGAAATAACTTGTGACACTATTGTACCAATGAGCAAAAACATGCAAAAGAAACCGACCTGCATTAATTGTAAGACTAGGACTAGTCTCTTTATTTCTATTGAGCTGATAATATTATTGCCAGATCGAGCAAGCTATTGGGCTTATATTAGGAGAAGAGCAAAAGAATTCGACAATGTATGGATTACTAAAACCCTGTTTTGCGCACGTTGCATGCTTGAATATGGATCCCATATTTCAAATTAGTGTATACCGAATAGAATCTGTCCAAAAGAAGTTCCTTCTTTTCGCGCTTAGGAACCTCTATAATCCTTCGGATTTTCACAACCTTCCTCATTATAAGGACAGGCTCAAAATCCTTGATCTCTTGCCTCTATTCTTTAGACGGAAATTGCTCATATCTTGTTTACCCTGGATGTCCTGAAAAATAACCTCAAGGTGCAGTTCCTGTCGGACACTCGATACTCGACAAACAAATCATTCCAAACTACCTAAAGAGTACCAGTATCGCACTGGTTATGCTAAAAACGAGCCCATTAACAGGTGCTGCATTACCTCTAATACCTAAGTGGCCTGTTTCTCTGCTTCAATTAACAAAATTTCCTATAAACGAAAACTAACTTCCCTGCTGTCCTCCTGATTTCTTACTAAGACTATAGACCTAGATCTTAGTTTTATACTTAAATACTCGTAATCTAATTTTACGTTGATGTTATTACGTATTTTATCTAATTTTTAATTGTTTTTGTTAAGTGCCTTGTTTGGCAATAAATAAGTAAATACATAAATGAATACTGAAACAAAAATATTATATCTGTAAACAAATTGCTTTTGAGTTTCATTTTTTAAAGCCACCACGTTTACATGTAATTCATCTTTCCATTTAGTAAATGAAGTGTTCTGATTAATGGTTTGTGTTGATGGTAAATTATTTACATATTTTGATTGATCCATTGAATTTGTTTTACTTATTTATTAATGCTCCATAAAAATTACAAATAATTCGATTGACCATGAAAGAGTTAAATTTTTTCAGTACGGTTGAGAGTTGCTCAGTTTAAGGGGAGGTCCAACCCAAAAATGATAAAAATTGAAAAAAAAAAACTTTTTTTTATTGTGTTTTCAGATACTATGATTCTTCTAGTATAGTATTTATTAGTATTTAAACTTTGATTAGAATGTAAATAAACTCGAAAAAAAATGAAAAAAAGCGTTGCTTTTCTTGGATCGCCATTATCTCTAAATGTCATTTGTCATGTTTTCTCGTAGATGGATTAATTTTTCTCCGTCAATTTACAGCCGATTTGCCTGAAATTTGGTTCACACCCTCTTCGAACAATAATAAAGATTTTTGTAAAACAGATTTTTGATAACGTTATTTAAAAAAAAGTTATATCGCTTCAAAAGTGAAAAACACTCGAAAATAGCCTCAAAATAGCGTTTTTCTTGCATGTCATTATTCCAACTAGCGTAACTTCGTAACAAAATAAAAACTCAAAAATCTGTTTTACAGAAACTTTCATTATTGTTTCAAGATGATATGTGCCAAATTTCACGTCAATCGGATGAAAATTGGCCGAGAAAAATTAATCCACCTACGGGCATATTTTTCACTCTTTCATTCAAAAAATGGTGGGGGAAATTTTTGGAGAGGGTTCTCGTACACATTTTCTGTTAAAGCCAATTAAGATACACAATATATCTGAAAATTATGCAATTCGATGAAAAATTGTAGATTTTAGCCATTTGGGTTGGACCTCCCCTTAAGTGTGTAAATGAAATAACGTTAAAATACTTAACAGCCGTTTGTTTTTGAACTTTAAGTACCATATTAAATTTTCAATCTCAAGTCGGGATTTTTCGTTAATAGAAAATTTGTTTGTATAAGCCGCAATTTTATTTGTAGAACAAAATACTATCCGAGTAAAAATAGAATATGGCTTTATTGTAATTTGTAATTGGTTTATTTACTAGAAAAATCCCGCGTGCGTTGCAGCGCCTCTTCATAAAAGAAATTATGTGTGCATAGTCCGGGATAAGAAAAGTTATGCAATTGTTTTAAATCTTACAAATATTTTCATAGCTATTAAAAATTCACAATCACAAATTTTCAGGACTATATCTGTATGGTGTTCGGAATATGTTTGAGGTTATAAATCTGTATGGGGCTAGGAGAAATTATTTTATACTTTTTAGTTCGTTTTAAAAACGTGGTATATTAAAGAGTTTTTTTATCTAAATAATTATTTTCAGCGTTTTAGTTTTGTGTGTGAAATTTTGTAATCGATTTTGAACATCTTGATAATATTAAGGTACATGCGGAAAATTGTAAAGACAATGGTAATTCGCCCTCTTGAGATGGCTGCCATGGATCTAACGGTTTATTAAGTATACTATATGTATAGCTTATTGTATTGTTTTTATGATACCCTTTCGTTTGATAGCCATGTCGAAGGGGTTGTGAAGAAAATGGTAATGCGCCCTCTTAAGATGGCCGCCATGGACCTAACGATATATTGAGTATACTATGTTTCTTATGGTGTTCTACTTATCACACCCTTTCATTTGATACCCATGTCGAAGGGGTTCTGAAGGAAATGGTAACCCGTCCTCTTGAGGTGGCCGCCATGAATCTAACGTTATATTAGGTATACTATATTGCTTATTTTATTCTGTAAATGATACCTTTTCATTTAATACTGATGTCGAAGGGGTGGTGATGAAAATGATAATCCGCACTCTTGAGGTGGCCGCCATGGACCTAACGATATATTGAGTATATTATGATGTTCTATTTATCATACCCTTTCATTTGATGCTCATGTCGATGGGGTTGTGAAAAAAAATGGTAATCTGCCCTCTTCAGAAAGCCGCCATGGATCTAACGACATAGCCTATTGCATTCTACTTATGATGCCCATGACGAAGGGGTTCTGAAGAAAATGGTAACCCGCCCTTTTGAGATGGCTGCCATGGTTCTAACGATATATGGGGGCAACTATATTGCTTATTGCATTCAACTTATCATACCCTTTCATTTAATACCCATATCGAACGGGCTGTGAAGAATATTTTAATCCGCCCTCCTTGTATTGTCATCGGAGCTACAGCTGTGTGCAAAATTTCAGCACTATAGGATATCCGGAAGTATTTGAAAAATCGATTGCAAAATTTTGTCCGTCAAAAAACAGTAATCCGTACTTTTGAGACGGCCTCCGTGGATCTAACGGTATATTGAAAACACCATATTCCATTGTCATCGTAGCTGAACCTGTGTGCAAAATTTCAGAGTGATCGTATAACCGGAAGTATTCAAAAAACCGATTGCAAAATTTGTACCGTACAAACAGACAGACAAGAAAGCGAGCGAATAAAAACGTTTTAATAAACAATTTATTTTTTTAATAAAAAATCACTCTAAACAACACTTTCCCGCAGCTCCAAAAACTTGTTTAAAATAGGATTTTGTTTTAAATAGGATGTTGATACTTCACTTCATTCATTGCGACTACATACATACAACCACATAAGCACGCATAGTGCATAATTTGTAAAGAAATAAGGCTTTGGAGAAAACCAAGGCAGCGCGACCGATCCAAATCAAATTGGACTCGCGCGGTACGCACGAATAAGCTTATAGCCGCCCGCTCAAAGTCGCCTGCAATGGACGATTTTTATATGAAATTCTTTATGTTGGATCTGTCGCGCATAGCCGCATGTAGCAACTCATGTAGCGAAAGCGCGTAGCCGCTCGAATACGCTTCCAGTGTATGACCAGCCTAAACGATTCTAACGCTACTCCACCCATCAAAATCCGTTCAGGCGTTTCGAAGTTATGGTGGGACAAAGAAACGAACATGCACACATGAAACCTGAGCCCATTACACTCCTTTTTTGGGGCAGTCGTGGAAAAACTTGCATAATTGATTCGATATTGATTTTCTGTATTTAAATGATGGTATAAATGTTCTTAGTGCAAAAAGGTGTAACTTTTGCAGAGAAGCACTCAATACATGAATAATACAAGTACAAGCTTGATTGATGAACTGTAATTTGATACTCAAGTGCACTATTGAAGCATTGAGAAATGCTCCGTACTTAAGTTGTATTAAGAGCTTTAGAGTGTTGAAATGCCGAAGGTCTAGATGGCGCACCTTATTCTTTATCATCGCTCCAAAGTGAAACAATTTAAAGTTTCATTTGCTTACATTGTACATAATTGCATCCTAAGCAATCAC
Organism: Thereva unica; assembly: GCA_949987705.1. Classification (NCBI taxonomy): domain Eukaryota; kingdom Metazoa; phylum Arthropoda; class Insecta; order Diptera; family Therevidae; genus Thereva; species Thereva unica. The sequence goes on along the minus strand of OX465283.1, from coordinate 126,971,239 downwards.
CTTGAAAGTAATCTTAGGATGCAATTATGTACAATGTAAGCAAATGAAACTTTAAATTGTTTCACTTTGGAGCGATGATAAAGAATAAGTGCGCCATCTAGACCTTCGGCATTTCAATATTGAATAACTCTGTCGTTTTCAGCCAATTTCGCCAAATGTACATATACGATTCTGAAGCGTTCAGTACCATTTTAGTTATTAGTATGTACACCGAAAGAACGCGCTGAAATTGTAGCACTGCTCATTGAAAAAAATATTATTAATTGTGAAAAAGTACGTACGAAATGCTGGTCAATGATCAACTTCCCAGTATGATGAAACAAAATCGGAATAAAGTGAGTGTAAAGTATTACAAAATAGTAATACGTTTATCACTAATGCGAAATTGACTAGTATCAGAACTGGTGACAAAGTAATCCTGAGAGAACCCAGTTCAAATAATTATAATAGTGGTAAATCAACAAGATTTCTATAGAGAATCTGTTTTTCCTGAACGTTAGCAAACACACATTTCCTTCGTACTTCGTTCGATACACTAAAGCGGGTGTTCGAATTCGTATTGAGCGTGCTGAAGCGGCGCTGATAAACTGGAAAGCGAATGACTTCATTTTGGAAATTCCAAAGCTTTCCGGAGATATTAGCAATAATCAATGTAAAGTACTTGTCGGATTTGACCAAAAGGAACGAATTTTTCGGTAACTACTGAAAATCCTGGGATGAACCGCAATTTCCTGAAACTGTAGGAAGTAGCAATCAATTCCCCGTCAAAAAAGTCAACGGGTCTCATTCTATCGAGTTTATTAGATATTAGCAAAACTTATCAAAACTTATCAGGCCTTAACCTTTCTGACACATATCCGAAGTGTTTCCATTTAAAGAAAAAAAAAGCATGACGGGATGTTACGATTTTTTTTCATATTCTTCTTTCTGCACCTCAAAGAAGTTGATAAAATTTTTGGTTCGCGCGGTATCGTTCAGTATCACTTATGTCGTTTAAACCAAAAAACGGCTTGATCAAATTTTATAAAAATCTTTTCAGATGATATTTTCGTTAATACGCTTCGAACAACACCTCAACTAGGTCGATATCTTTTATGGCTTGCGCGATATTGTGCAGGAAAAAATGACTACACACGTATGCACGCTTACGGTAATTAATAATTCAGAGCTGCACTAATTTTACCACTCTTATTACACAACAAGAACAATTGTAACAAGGACTATTATGAAAAAATGTTCCCACTTAGAAAAAACATATTTAACATCAAAATCTCACTTCTTAATATATAAAATGTTTTTCAAACGCAATTGTATCTACTACAACACGTATTGACATTATCCTTCCAGCTAAGTAACAGATAACGGCTAAAGACGACTCCTGCAAAACCTCTACCACCTCCAAGCTCTAATCAAAATTCCTGCTGCAATATCACGAAAGTACACCACGAACATTTCCCTTTAACAGCTCTAGAAGCTAAAACCAGGTCACGTCAGCTCCAGCTGAATGAACACCTTAATTAAAAAACAATCTGAGACCGGCTCAGCATTATCCCAGCTCTTAGAGAGCTTTAAAAAAATTACGCCGGAAAATTCTGGAAAGGACTTACAAGCGCACCAGTTTAAATCTCGACATGAGTGAAGAAATTAAAAAGTATAACGAACTTAATCACGAGCATTTCCAGAGGATAATCATTGAGTGTGTTGAGCAGAAAAAAACACAGAGATTATGTGACGATTCTTAATGAGAATTCCGATGTATGAACCCAAATGTCAACGATATCCTATCGAAATCCGAGCATAAATAAACACACTCTTCACCAAAAAAAGACAACCCTCAGCAAGATCATATTACGGAAGAAAAGCCAACAATCAATCTAACCTATTCAGAAGATAAAAGAATTCGTATGAAATAATTTTCCAAACAACTGGAGACTATCAAGGATAATTCCATATGAATAAAGCAGCTCCTGAATTGTCCACAAAAATGTTATATCGAAATTCGGGGAAGGCCGTTGGATAAATTACACGAGGACATAATAATTCATAACTATGACATCCAGGACTCAAGAGGATCAAAATTCAGATAATCCATATCCCAGAAACCTAAAGGGAATTTTAAAGAGATTCTTTCTCAGTTGCAGGACCATAAAAACAGTTGGCAGCACGAAACTGTATAAGATTTCAAAAAATACAACAAAAAACGACAATGCAGCATTTGACCGCATCTTTAAAGATATTCTAGAGAGTGATATATCATTTGAATGTGCCACAAGAGAGCTGCAATAAGGTTTGTGCAAAGTTATTATGGGATCACGACGACAACAGAAGGAGCCTTGTGGGGTGGCACTTCTAGTAGACAAAGAAGTCAGACGCAAAATTAACTACCGCCATCAAGAAGATTCATGAACATCTAAAAGGACCTTGCACATAATTAAAGACTACGTCAATGAGATGACTGTTTGGGTGGCTACATCTAAGTTGGAAATGCGACTGCAATCTCTCGAGGATGAATAAAGGTTCAAGATTTTAGGCTTCCTTGCAAGAACATGCCAGAGAGGCTATACTGAGTAGGGTGGACTGGTATGGTACACAGTTGGCTCCAAGGCAGAGATGAGATCTAGCGTGTAAGTTAAGTATAAGTACCGGGATCTAGGATTAAACTACCAGATTTACTAGAGCGTACAATTTGAACACCATAGCTGCAGTCTTTCAAGCAGTAGTGTACCCTACATTGTCATGTTCCTGTGGAAACTTCAGAAGACTCTATACCAGATTAGGTCAGGTTAGATATGGCTGAGCTGCTGGTTTAATCTCTTACACTTAGGCCAAAAGGATAGGCCCATTGTGATGCCATAGTGATTTCACTTTAGTGTTGGGTAGGACACGATAATAAAATGAGTTTGTAAGAGGAGCCTCTTTTTCCTTTTGAACCAGTACAATGTCTCACTTCAAATGAGGCGAGGTGACATTGTATTGCTAACATGTCACGTAGTGAATGGCTCATATGTTGCGATGCGGGTAGATCTATTGCGTTTGCGAAAGAGAGGATACGATAATGATGAATGAATGGAAAATTGAAAATAACACGAAAATATTTTATTTGTTACAGATAAGCTGGTGACAGAATTTCGCGCAAACGCGGTGCGGACATTGACAGATAGAATAGAGTATGTGTATTGCAATGCGAACTAACGAAATACACCGCGTAAGTTGCTTTATTTTCTACTTCTTGCGCGTTGCCGCGCGGTCCAGTGTAAAAAAAAGTTGTTTGTGTGTTGTGTTTTGAGTCGTGTTTTGGTGTTGGTGGGCATTATGTTTATGTTTTGATCGTGTGCTGGTGATGGGGATAAGAAATTTGTTGAATTTCATAATTATTTCGAAATTGTGGTGATGAAATTAGTACCTAGAACAAATATAAGTCCTGTAGGATAGAAAATTAATACGCAAATCATACAGCTTTTTCAATTTATTTCGTATCACGTCCACTTGTCACTTTGATTTTTAGGTTGTGTCAAAGTCGAAACGCGACACCAGCACCGCGACTTTGTGGCATTTCTTATCAATATGTGCGCAATTTTTATTTGTGTGCAGCTTTAATTTCCCCAGCTGCGCGCTCCGGCATCAACTCTTTTGGCGCGACCTCTATCTCTGCAGTTCGTGTTTACAATCTCACCTCGCCGCAATTCGTATTGGATATTTTATTGTCGCAAAAGAAATAAGAAAATGTTGTTCCAGTTCGTGTTTACAATCTCACCTCGGCGCAGTTCAGATTGGATATTTTGCTGCCGCAAAAGAAGTAAGAAATGTCTCTCTACTTCGTAATTTACAAACGCACGATACACGCTCATATCCCAGTAGTACATTATTTTTGAACCGGGACATTTAAAAAAGTTGAGGCCTCAGTACAATTTATTATCGTGTACGGGACAAATGAACTGCCTCTTGTAAGTCCGGCTCAACTCTATTTCACTCACTTTAAACTTGATGTTAAAGTGTCGTTTCTTCGCTAAACCACCTCGAGGAAGTAATGAATATTCTAAGTTGCGGGATCCCAATCTTCGAGATTTCCGCAAGATAAGAAAGGGTGCACCAAATGTGGTTAACCGCGTTCTGATTAGGGCCGGAGAGTGACAGAGAATATGTAGTTCACTGCATTCCTCGTCCAGATTCTTACAGCTTCTGCAAAATCGTAGGTCTCAAGACCTAAGCGGGTCGCATGCTGTCCGGTCAGCACTCCCACTATAACTGAGAGGTCTTTTCTGCCGAGGCTCAGTATTGAAGTGGTCCGCCTGAAATAATAAGAGGGCCAGAGTGTATTTATTAAGACACCTCCAATGCTTTTTCGCTTGTTGCATTGTGTGCTGTTTGTATCGGAGTTTAAAGGTGGCCCAAGGCATACCTTTTCTTTCCAGGAAGGAGAGTGGCGGTCTTGTCTTTCCTAGCCAGCTCGTCAGCTTTACAATTTCCTTTTAGATTTCGGTGACTCATATGCGGACAGTCCTTAACAACTGAGCCATCTCGTTAAGAGATCTGCGGCATTCAAAGATAGTTCTGTAGTTGTTAGTGCAAGAGCGCAGACCCTTCAGAGCCGCCTGAGTTCAGAGAAGATGTAGACAGTTCAATTCTTGCCGCCTTGCTGGTTGATTCGCAGAACAGCCTTATGGCTAAAACCTCCGCTTGATATACACTGCAGTGATCGGGTAGTCGGAAGGAGCCTTCAAATCCCAAGTTTCGGTGAGAAGACTCCTCCTCCCACTTGAACCTCGAGCTTAGAGCCGTGGAGCAGTGAAGGAAGATGTTTATGGCATTCTGAATACTCTGTGGTCTATTACTCAATTCACAACGTGAAGGTATGTGGACCTCGTAGTTCTTCGTAAAGGTGACCTCGGATATGCAAAAATTGGTTTCTGTGGGAATTTTGACAAAGTCCAGCACCTTAAAGTGGCTCCCCGTGACTGCGGTCCAAGATCCAGATACTTTTATTCTAGGGGCTGTGATAGTCGCGTTTTCCCTTGCTACGGGGTTCAAAGGAGGGAGGTATAACATAACGTTTAGGGCATCTGTAGCTGCCAGATATTTGGCACTCTTGCTAAATTTGAGCCTGACTTTGTTTAGCCGGGGAGGAGTCAGGGGTGGAGTTTTATACCTCCTCGTAAATAGGACTAATTCTGTTTTTTTTTTCTGGGTTAACGCTGAATCCGCAGGTGGTGTCCCAGTTTAAAAGAGTTAGTAATGCCGCCTCCATGAGATTATATAGCACTTGAGGAAATTTTCCTTTTACGATTATAGCAATGTCATCCGTGTACGCCTCCATGCGTGGCAGCAGCTGATTCACAGTCATGACCCGTAGAAGTGGGGAAAGTACTCCTCCTTGCAGGGTACCTCTGTTGATGGCCCTTCGGATCGAACAGTCGCCAAAGCTTAACCTTACCATCCAAGAGACCAACGACGCCTCGATTCTCAGTTTCGCCAAGGCAGGGTAAAGGGTAGTCTATTTCAAGGAAAGCTCTGTATACTCTCTCGACCTTTGAGTGACTTTTCTATGATTGAGAACAATGAGTGAAGGGCAGTATCCGTAGATCTGACCTGGGTATAGGCGTGTTGTGCGCCAGAGAGTTCCGAGATTTGGATGGTCTGCATCAGATATATTTCATTTAACCTACAGCCTTCAATAGAATCTGATTGGTCTGATGTCTTTGGGTGGTGCTTGGGAGGCTACACCTGCCTTGGGTATAAAAACACCTTTTACCTCTTTGCAAGGGAATGCAGTTAATTTGAAGGAACCCATTAAAAATGGCCTGCAACCGATGTTACCAAGGGTGCGCTACAGTTGTGCCGGCACTATGCCGTCAGGGCCTGGTGATTTATAGGGCTGGAAGGTGTTTACAGCCAATTTAAATCTTGATCTACTAATGATAGATTTGACCAGCTGTAGTGAGGCTAAATGATTTAACGCGATAACTACCGGAAAGTAGTGTCAAAGATTCTCTGTTTGAGTCAGTCCAATCGCCGTTTATTTTGCATAAATAACTAAGCCACTTTGGAGAACTGTATATTGCTGCAAAAAGTAGTAAAGGGGGTCTTTTGGCCTTCCTTATTGCCATTTTGTTTCTATTTAGTTTCGACTCATAGCAGCCGGAGAGGTTACGTTGCTGATGAGTCTGGCTGAATTAAATTCCTTTCTACACTTTTTTCGGAGTGTTTCAAGTTCGCGAGACCACCATGGGCGTTCGGAAGCCTCTTTATGCGTTCTGTTTGGACAAACTTTATAAATGGCGTATTTGCATTGGTCTGTGAAAATGTTCCGATTTTTGGGAATACAGGGTGGCTTAGGGGCAATGTTCCTTGCAATTTGTCTTTTTGTGGTTTTTCAGAAGAGTTAGTTGGGCTAGAGTCTTGCAGATGGAGCTCTATAAATCTGTGGTCTGAGAAAGACTATTCCTTCAAGACCTTCTAAGCCAGTATTTGGACGGAATGACAGTCCGAGACAAGGGTGATGTCCAGCACATTCTCTCTGTTTTTGGTAACAATGGAATCATTTCCCTTGTTACTGACTGGTGCCTAATAGGTTGTTAATTATAGCTTTACTTCGGCCATTGGTGTTTGTGCTGCCCTATTGTGTATATAGAATACTGTAAGAAAATATTTTTAGAGTAGAGTCTTACTAGAACTCTAGCGCCAATTACGTAAAATACAAGTTTGTTTAGGAGCAGAATAGCACGATTGTGGAGCAATCTGCCGCAGCCAGTACTTCCAGTCCCATACAACATGCAAGACTTTGTCACCTCCATTTACAGAATTCTCCAGACTGCACCAAACTCATCTTATTCTATATTAGTGCATCAATTTAAGCTGGCTAATAAACTTTGCGCCATGACATCTATGAAATAACGTAACAGTAAAACAAAGGGTGCCTTCTAAGAGTAGTTTTAACAAATAAAAATAACGCCAACTTTGAACTAAGGTTACTTCTATTCTATATAATGCAGCATGACATGAGCATTTACTTGACGGACTGGCAGTAATGTAAAGACTGACTTCCGAGTTTGGAACTTTGATAAAAAAAAAAAGTAACAGCCAAGGATTGCCCAAACTTCTTCCATTCCTATTTACATGATTTGAGTAATTACAAGCAATTTTTCCTGTAATGAAGGAAGAAAGTAAAATTCCTGGAAACTTGTGACAGCTGAAAAATAGAAATAACATGTAAAAGAAATTAACAAACTCCAAACTTCCTTACAAATACGAACTTTCTTCTTTTTTTACACAAAAAGGCACTTTTTACAAAGTTTTAAGTGGTTTCAAGAAAGTTGACACTTGATAACATTCTCCCTTCCGGTTGCCTGGGAAATGTAATTTTCTCAAATGGCTTCCGATTCGGTGTAGTTGGGTTTGAATTTACTTAGATGCTGATTCCTATAAGTCTGCTCTACTACTATGTAGTTAGTTATTCCATAAAAGTTAAAGCTGAAATGATGGAAATTTTTCTAAAAAGTTTTTACCATTTCACCACCTCTGGAAGGTCTTGCTTGAATTTCCTGTTTTTACCTTACTCTTAAAAGGCTACAATTTAAAGACCACCCCCCGTTGGTAGATTGCTTTGTTTTGGTTTTTATTTTATTTTTCCAAACATAGCAGAGTATATGGACTGAAAATTGCGGTAAAGAAAGGTCTATATCGATTTCAGTTCGTAGTAAAGATATTGGGGCTCCTTTTTGCTGTCCCCGGTTTTAAATTAAGTCAAAAGCTGCGTAAAAGGGTACATGTTATGTGAAATCTGTTTCCAAGGATGCGGAAGTTGATTCAAAATCAACAGTAACCAGTGATCCCTTTTCAGTTTTTACGACTAATAACTCACAAACAACAGGCGAACGTTAACGAGAAATATTGCTGTCGTTTACAGGGCTCTCAAACCTTGCAAAATTTGCCCCATTTTACCTAAAAAGTTAATATTTTATAGCTTTTAAATTTATGTTTAAGGAAATAAAACAGGACACCATACAGGACAATTAAATTTTTTGATTGGTCGTTAAAATGTAATAATAAGGAGGGTTCGGCTAGATGACGTAAAATTATATGTATATATACCCAAGGTTGGACGCTTCATTAACGATTACGATTCCCTCTCGTTTTAATGGTCATTGCATTTAGGGATAGAGATAGCACTAGATAGATCGTGATGATAAGCAATTAATGATTATATCAACATAAAGGAGACATTAAATACAGACAGGAAAGTGCGTGTGCACGATTATATTGTATATATGTACCTATATAGTATATATCGATGGATGTATACATAAACATTACAAGGTTCCAAGTGATTGATGTATGTATATTGAAAATCCCAACCCTATATAGCACCAGTATTTATGAGATTAAGAACGGCTCTTCAAAATGTAATTCCACGCATTTCGCACATCCTTCCTATCCTCGATGGGAAATATACGAGTATATAACCAAAAAAAAATGTCTTTAAATCCATTGCAAATAATCAATATCACTTCCAACCTTATAACCCCAGAAAATGCTTGGTTCGTTTTGCTCCTTTGCACGTGTGCCGCCATATAACAGCGAATAAAGATGTGTAAAAAAACTTCAATTTCATTCCTTGCCATACACATATGAGTACATAAGGAAAAAAAATGAAATGTTCCTTGAAGGAAATCCTATTCGGATGCCCTTTTTTAAGGATTACATTTAAAAAGTCGGTCTTTAAAAAAGAAAAAAACTCGGGGTTAAAGGGGCAGGAAGAAACACATTCAACTGAAGTAGAAACAATCACTGATCCTGGCAATATGTGTTGAGCGGCCATTATTATAATTAAATTTGGAAAGAAACTTTTCCAAGAAAATATACCAGAACGTGTTCATTTTTATTATTCAATAGTCTCATGCCTACTCCGTTTCCACAGCAGACACAAAATGTATGTAGATTGCTTTAAATGGAAAATCAATAGTAAGGGCTTTACCATTTCAAAAAAATAAAAAAAAAAAATATTTTTGAGGGAAAAAACCAAGCATACCCCATCTGAGCTTAGAATCTTGGTATGGCCAGGCCATAAAAATAGATGTGCTCGGAATAATGATTTTGCTTCTTTTTTTTTGTAAAATGTTGTTAACCCTTCTCAAGATTTTAAGCAGCTTTCGTAATAAATAAATTAAAATGTTTTTTAAAGTTACTCCAATGATTTTTACCATTTCGAACCATTTACATAAATGTTAAAGTCTACCATCAAGTCGGGATTTATTTATAGGAATAGTAAAAATACTATCAAGGATGCCTTTTTGTTAGTCCTTTTTCTTGGGGAGATAATTGAGGTTAGATTTTAGATTTGTTAATTTGTTGGTATTGTAACTTATGGTTTATGCAGACCACGATAATGTTTTTGTAAGATGAACTAATTCATCTAACTCATTCAACTAATACATCTATATGTATTTATGCAACCAGATTTGTGGTATCTATTTCAAACTTATCTAACAAAACCAGCACTGTGAGAACATAGATGACTCTAGTCGTGTCTGTATTAGATGATTTTAACAGTCCCAATTTGTTTTAGGCATACACAAAATTTTGTGGTATCAGGCTTAGTAATAACTAATGTTTGCGAACTTATGAAAGGACTTATTCACGGCGAGAGTTAGATTTAATCTATATACACACCTCTATATAAATATAATATCAGGGTTTGCCTGTGATTTCATAATAATTGTAATTTTTTAAGCTCATATGCAAATAAGAATGATATTTCAACATAACCAAGTCTTTTTTCAATTTTTGTCTGTCAGTTTGGCTGTATGTCTGTCTGTCTGTTTGTTCGGGCTAATCTCGGAAACGGCTAATCCGATTACGATAAGACTTTCACTGGCTATTTCGGGACTATCGTATCCGAAAACCGGATTAGATCGAAAACTGGAACCGATAGTCGAAGGAAAGCGGGAGTGAACACTTTTTTTATCATTCCAATTCGGCCATTTTGAAAAGGGGTCAACTCTATTTTTTATAATTTTGCAGGGGAAGCAAAAAAACTCGTAAACGGTTAATTAAAAAAAAACACTTAATGGTAGAGGTTAGTAGTTTTCCTCCATCGTGTTTATCAGTGTTGGTGGTGGGCCATTTAGAGATCTCATTGTAAAATGGTTTGTAGGTCTCTGGAATATATTGTTGAAGTTTTTTTATATCTATATTTTTTTTATAATTGATTGGAATTTTTCCCTTATACGTTGGGATATTTACTGGATCTGGAATGGCCAGATGTGGGCTATTATTTTTATGGTGTTTAAGGGGTCGACCATTAATTACGTGAGGCCTTTAGGATCGAGGGGTCAAGCCGAATCTCACCCAATCTCACGTAATTTTTTTCCTCAAGAAACATTTTAAAATTACTAGAAATTGGGGTAAATTAAGTAAAACATGTTCCTCCACTGAAGACACCCATTGGCATGCATGTGAGGTCATGATTCCCTATAGGCGAAGACGTCAGTTTTGCATAGAAGGTTTTTAATACAACTGCACAAAGTTCATAGCCTCAACGAAAAATTTAAAAGCACAAACAGGCTGATGGCTGGAAAACCCAAATGTATGGGAAATTCTCTCGCAAGCGGCCGCCGTCAACGCCTCCGCGCCAGTATGTTTATGCCTTAAAGAGGCTCCAGAGTCACGCCGTGAACACCCGCGAATGCCAGTGTGGATAGTTTTCGCAACTAGTTCGCGCCTTGCTTTCAGGTTCGAGTATGACTAAATCCAACACAAAAAAATTTATGCGAACGCCATAAGTAGCATAGACCCCTCTCATCGTTTAGCCGCACCGCCCAGCCAAACGCGCGACTGGACGAATGCTGCCGCGTATGAGCCAAGTAAGGCTGACCCACAAAAAGGCTATTATAATATAGAACTGCAGCCCTCCCTCGTCGAATTTTAGCGTAATGAAATTCTTGTTGAGGATGAGTGCTCTTGTTTTAGTAGTTTTATATCCACTACAAGTGGAAAAGCGAGTGTAATACAGCAGGGGCAAGTAGGAGTTCGAATTATCAGTTATCTATAATTAAAGCGGGAGGTGGAGGGGGCCGAGCCAAATATCACGACATCTCACTAAGGGGAGAGGGTCAAAAATCGCCTCACATAATTTATAGACGACCCTAATAGGAGAAATCGTAATTCCATTAGCCTATCGATGTATGGCTTACAAGCTATAAATAACCTCAGGCTCTTCATAATAGAAACTGAATTGATAAAACTGATTGACTGCAAACCTGACTTTATTTTGTATTTTATCAGCCATACCAAAACTTCGCAAAGAAAGTATTTTTCTTCAAAAATGTTGGCCACTATGTTTTAAAAGATGCAAAAACTTGTTTGGTAACATGTTTAGCATCAAAATTGTTGGTAGAAGACGAAGAACCGATAAGGTTTTCATTTCCTTCCGGAGTAAAATCTAGAATCAGTTAAATGTCTTTGTTTATTGAATTTGACATTAGTTCGCAGTCACCAAGACGAGGCCTGGCACATGCTTGCCTTACATTGTTGAAGCCGTAAGAGTAACGCACAATACCGTCTTCCGCGAAGCTAAGAATTGGGTTGAAGGGGATTGGAAATGGGTCATTTATAAAGGCAATAAATAGAGCAGTTGATAAGATTGACTCCTGGGGCACCCCCGCCTAATTGGGCTGGGATCAGATTTGACGCCATCTAATACTACCTCGACTTCGCTGGGCTGGGCACGTCGAGCTCAGAGCAGCAAAGAATGTTTTTACTGGCATCATTGAAAGAGAAAGTCCCGTAGACCGAGAAAAAGATGGAAGGATTCGATTGAGGCAGGTGCGGAGACATTATTCCACACAAAAAACGGGAGAGCTTCGTTTATAAATCGAGAAGACTGGATGAAAAGATTGGAAGAGGCCAAGGGTCGAGGTGGGCTGCAGCGTTATTGGAAGAAAAAGAATACTAGCCAATTGATCGTCCGAAAACTGTCACCTCAATTCTGTAGAAGTGAGTTGACTCCAATAGCATTAGGTTCAGCTTATAAGGATGAGTGTCAAACTCTATCAAAAGCCTTGGGGATATCTTTGTAGAGCAACCAGACTAGACTCATCACATACATGGGAATTTTTGTTAAGGCAAACTAGAGGGTAGTAGTGATGAGCAAACGCAAGAACTAGACAAGACTAATCTAGTCTTGTTCTTGTCTTATTCTTGCACAGTTAATCTTGTTCTTGTTCTTGCAAGCATATTGTTCTTGTTCTTGCAATTTTTTCTACTTAATCTTAAAGATAATCGATGCAGAAGAGACTGTTATGGAGACTGTTAATCTTTGAGTTCTCAATATAGAATCGACGCATTCGCAAAATATGCCGCCCTAGTCTTTCTGGAGTCCTAATTATAATATCAAAATTTGTTTAGTAAAAGTCTTCCTAAATATCGAGAATCGCTTCCAGAACTATACCTATGTTTACCACTGTTCCTTCCAGGATTTAGTATGGGTTTAATCAGAACGCCCTTGGTATAAATTCATTACTGCCCTTGCTCCACCCAGATGCAACTAGACACTGGAACACGTATTGGTCATATCAGAGTTCCAAGGTTAGTGATTGCGTTCTAAGTATAGAAAAAAAAATAACTTCGTTCTGAACTTAGATAGAATAGATTAAGTAAAGTCTGCGATAACGTTATAAGGCGTATAGATGCAATACGATTGCGGAAGTAAGAACTATGAAAGGCTGTTTTATAATTCTATTGCTGTAATGATAGATTAATAAATAAAATGATAGCTACTCCGTACTTATAGATATATTCGAAGCAAGTGATAAAATAGAATTTGTAAGTTGTAAAAGTTCCATTCATTGTGGAGTGCTTGATCTGCACAATTAGAATAGGTGCTCATACTTCACCGTAGACCCTTGGCCAAAATGACTTCACCATTGTTAAAAAGAGCAAGCGCCATAAATCGTCCACTAAAACTAACATGTAAACAAACTAAACTATCAATTAAGAATAAAGTCTAAAAAATTTTATCATACGTCTTACCAACGTAGTAATTGTCATCATACTTTTCCATTTTTATTTCACAGCCAGATTAATCGTCCTATAAAAGATATAATTTCTGCACTCTGCACAGACACCCACACACTCAAATATTATTTTATAAAAAACTATCATCATGGAAAATTTCAAACAGCTCTGCACTCATTATCCTGGAAAAAATGTAATTGATTTTTGGGATTGAAATTTTTCATTTTTAATTAAAAACTGCATCGCGTAAAAGTAATTAAAAAAATACTTTATCATAAAAAAGTTTTAATTTCATGTACATAATAAGAAGCGACTAACAACCACAAAGCAAGCTGAAGGGTGGACTAATGGGATGTGGACAAGCTTTATAGAAAGACAAAATTGTGTGTATCCTATCGAGATTGTTTATTACCCATTAGTCCATTCCCTATCACGGTCTTATAGTGGTTAATCGATCCTTGTGGCATAAAATGTTTACAAAAATGTCCTTCGTTTTTCTATTTGTATTTCGAAGGACTAAACTTGTTTTATATGTATTATACTGCCTTCTGTAATTACCAGTTGTCGGGTATGTTCACATGTGCAAAGAAGTTGCAAGTCCAATTGTGGCGAATCACTAAATCAATTAAAATGATTGGATGTATGTATATGTATTCATTTGTATGTCCAATCGTTTGGTGGATTAGATGTTATACGACCCAACAAAATCCCATTGTATGCAGTGAAAGTAATTGAAAGGTGCAAATGAAAATGTTAGTTAATGCATTGAGGGATTTGGTATTCCCATGCTGAAACCAGAGTTTAACAGCCGTCTACTGCAGCCAGAAAGTTACGATAATTACCCTGAAGTAAATTGATTTAAAATTCAAGTCACATGCCATGCAAATAGTCTCAGTCATCTAGGGTATGTCAAAGAGACACGGCTTTTGTCATTAACAAGGTATTTTGAATTCATTTGATGGAAAATGTGTGCCTAGTTTGGGTGTGCAGACATTTAATCAGCTTTTACAAGACCTACCATGTACAAATGGCATCACGGGATTACATAAACTACAAACGGAATGGCAGATCTGAAAGGTCGTCAGACCGCTGTTTTGTACTTGAAGCAGGTGTATGAGTATAAATCAGAAGATAAAACGCTTTTCACAGATGGGGTGTAATTGATGTTAATTGTTTTCTAATCACAATACTCCAGTGAAATTATGTAATCTTTTAGCTCCACAACTCAAAAGTTCTAGTACTTATATTGGCTTGGCGTATTAAAGGAGGTGCTTCCTGCGATGTAGTACCGAAGAGTTGATCTTGCACCCTCGCACTGTGTTAGTCGACACTTTAGATTATTATTAAGAAATTTTCCATTTCTTTTCATATTATTAGAAACTTTTTCCTAAAATCAATAGTTTTTAAGCGGTTTCTCATAAATTGCATGAAAAAAACTTTATCTCATTTTTTTGATCCAGGATTAATGTAGCAGCTTTGTCATTGTGATCAATTCACGTATGTAACTGGGTTTCGACAAAAATCGTTTTATTGTCACTTTTCCTAGATCCACACTTTTTTAATGTGAAAGGCTAGAGCTCAAAGGTAAGACCCTGTGTACTGCCCATTGTTCTATATTCGGTGCGATGTGGAACAGGAGCCCGAAACTTTTTGGTGTAAAAATTTCCCGTAATTACTAAATAAAATACAGAAAATATATTTTTTCCAACGAAATGTATTTTAAAGCTTTCCAAGTAGGACCAACCAAGTGCAATATAAACATACTAGTGCCTGACTTGCATATGTACATACATATGTATATTCTTCATTCAGTTTTTTTAGACTGATTGAGGTTGAGGACTTTTCGAGTCCTTGATATGGCAGACCAAAGGCTCAAATCTTTAACTCTCATTTAACGCGGAAGTTTATTCGCTTCTAGGAGTACTTGAATCACTTCTATTTTTCGCAAGAATTAAGAAGAGGGGAGATAATGTCTGGTATTATTGAAAACAAGGCCTAAGCCAAGTTACCAACAACAACGGCGTGGTTTTCGTTGACTTTTGTAGTTCCCACCAACTCATGGTTGGTAGAACTTACTTTTGCCATAAGAAAATACACAAAGAGGCCTGGGTATCGCCCGATGGAAGAACGAGAAATCAGATAGATCACGTGGCCGTCAGCCACAGATGGACAACTATTTTAGAGGATGTCAGGAGCTTTAGGGGACACTGGAAGTGATCACCGTTTGATAGTAGCATCTATTCGCCTCACAAACGCTGCAATTAGAAACGGAATGCGCAATGCCATAAATCGTAGGCGGTTTAATGAAGACCTTCTGCGGGACAGCAATAAAAGGCGAGAACTTGCTGGGAAACTACAACAAACCTTAAGCCAGCAAAGAGTTTTTGACGAAAATAATATTGAAGAGCTGTAGAGTACAACAAAGGGCGCAATATTGGCGGCTGCGGAAACGAGCATCGGTTATGTCCAAAGAAACCAGCAACACTGGATCTCGGACACAACCTGGCAAAAAATAGAACGCAGGAGGGCTCTAAACATAACTTGAGCTCTAAAAGCGACAACAAAAGACGTCACCAACTTGAACGGGAATATACTCCTAATTATCAAGCGAGGTAAAGATAAGTGTCCGGCGTGGTAAAAGTCAGCAGATAAATGAGCTCGCAAGAAAAAGGGGAAACACAGGCAACAGTTTTCTCTAAATACATACTGGTACAGTCAAAATAGTAAAAATAGCAGAAATCATTGGGTACAAGCTGAAAATTGGAACAGAGCTTCCTTTTAGGGTCCTTAATAAGGGGTTATAAAGTCTACCGATTTTCTACCCTGGGAAGCTCACTTTTAGGGGGATTTTATGGTAAGAATATCAGTTTTTTGCAAATACATCCTAAACCCTAAGCCTTAGCATAAAATAGTGTTAACGAACTTTGTAGATCATGCGATTCTCTACAAAAAAGATTATAACATATTTTCTCGTATGAATTGCCATTCTCGAGATATCACCGTTTTAAAGGTTTAAAATCTCATTCGCGACTTGCATAAGTCATCATACGTTCAAGTTCGACTACATTGCTAATTTTTTCAGGGGTGATTCCTGGATGAATTTGGGGGGAAAATTTGTTCTGGAGATGGGACTATCCACTAAGATACAGGGTGTTTACGAAAAAACAATGTATTTTTTTTAAATTTATTTATAGTTAAATAACTCCCAGACTAATACTAGCAATATACTTCGGCTCATCTTTTAAGTAAATGTGTATTCTTTAAGGTGGTATAAAGAGCAAAAACTTGAGTGACTCCGACTACGAAGAAAATTGTGATTTTGCTTATGCTTTGAACAAATACATTGTTTTTTCGTGAACACCTTGTATCTTAATGGTTAGCATCATTTCTAGAACAATTTTTCCTCCAAATACATCCAGGAATGACCCCTAAAAAAATTAGCAACGTATTCCAACTGGAACGTCTGATAACCTATACAAGTCGCGAATGAGTGCATATAAGTATTTTACATTGTTAAAACCGTGATATCTCATGAATGGCAACTCGTATCGGAAAATGTATGATAACATTTTTTGTAGAAAATCGTATGATCTACAAACTTTGTGAACATTTCTTTATGATAGGACTTACGATTTAAGATATATTTGCAAAAAACGATTTTGATATTTTGACCCTAAAACCTCCTAAAAACTAAGCTTCCCGGGGTAGAAAATCGGTAGACTTTATAACCCCTCATTACCCTAAAAGGAAGCTCTGTGCCAATTTTCAGCCTGTACCCAATCATTTCCGCTATTTCGCTTTTTTCGGCTTAATTTAACTGTACTGTACTGTACAAGAATATTCGGGAAGCATGCTACCCCCGAGATCTTTCTATTAGTATTGAGTCTCGACGAATCAATATCTACGAAAAGGATCACCCTGGGAGCAATTCAATTATCCACTCTTTTCCAATATTTTATAAAACCAGTGCCAGATATACCTTCAAAGATTTGAACACTTGACGGAACTATGATGACGGAACTATGCGTTACTCCTAGGGCTTCGTAATGCACACCATGTACTTATTAGATCTTGCCCTTATTATCGCCCACTGAAACTCAAGTCTACACCTATCAACAGGCATGGACTCATTTTTGTTTGTAGAACCATGTTGAATGTCGGTTTCTATTTTTGCAGCAGATAGTCTACACTTTTTCTTGATATTCTACGCATATCATAACTACTCAACACAAATTTCTAAACGAGCAATGCAATATTTGGACATGTTAGAATATGCAAATACTTCTTACAATTCGTATATTTGTCCCACCATTGAATTCAACTCGTTTATCTGTTCCGGGCTCCGAGAACAGGTGCAAAACCGCGCTGTCAAACTAATTGGCCATAGCGCCCAAATTGTCGCAGCTTTGGCAATATTTTATCTTTTCTACCAAAATGACTGTACGGCCTTGGAATTCGATTATAAACAGGACGACATGACGGTGGACCAAGCTTCCACAGTCACTATCCCTAAACCCAATCAAAAACCGCCTCCTCATGCTTCCTTCAGACCTCTCTTAACCTATCCTACCCATCTTTTATGTTTCGAAATAACCTTATTTCTAGACTTTGACCTATAACACTAAAAAACATTTTGATCTGATGTAAAGATAACCAGGTGGGGCGAGTATAAGAAGACGCACTGCTTGCTTTCTTATTTTCCAATAATTTAACAAATCCCACTTTGATTTGGTCACTGTTATCATTAAAACAAATGTCAAAGAGCTGTTTTTATTCTTCTTTCTCTTAACTATCGCTAACTATGCTCCAGACCAGGGTTAAAATTTAACTACACCATGGTTAACCACGGGAGTTTTTTAACGCCAAAAAGTTATGGTCGCGGTTATGTTGTAGTCACCCACGGATTTTTTGAACGATAATTATTTACCATAGTTAGCACCATGGTTAACCATAGTAAGGATCTTAAACGCGCTTGAGCTTGTTTTTTATGTGAAAGACTAGAGGCTCCGGGAAAGCGCCTTTGCACTATCGACGAATCTATTTTTTTTTTAAGCTATTGCATAGCTTTTATCGCAGGCTTCGAGCGCGGTGACCGAATCGAGAAATTCCGTAACGAAAAAAAACCTAACACGGTGCGTCATTGAATGGGGTTTACCCAAACCGCTAAAGCTATAGGGCTGAAATTTTGACAGTGCATCCCTATAATGGCGTGGACATCCACTAAAAAGCGATTTTTGGAAATTCATCCCCTAAGGGGGTGAAATGAGGTTTATCCAAACCGCTAAAGCTATAGGGCTGAAATTTTGACAGTGCATCCCTATAATGGCGTGGACATCCACTAAAAAGCGATTTTTGGAAATTCATCCCCTAAGGGGGTGAAATGAGGTTTATCCAAACCGCTAAAGCTATAGGGCTGAAATTTTGACAGTGCATCCCTATAATGGCGTGGACATCCACTAAAAAGCGATTTTTGGAAATTCATCCCCTAAGGGGGTGAAATGAGGTTTATCCAAACCGCTAAAGCTATAGGGCTGAAATTTTGACAGTGCATCCCTATAATGGCGTGGACATCCACTAAAAAGCGATTTTTGGAAATTCATCCCCTAAGGGGGTGAAATGAGGTTTATCCAAACCGCTAAAGCTATAGGGCTGAAATTTTGACAGTGCATCCCTATAATGGCGTGAACATCCACTAAAAAGCGATTTTTGGAAATTCATCCCCTAAGGGGGTGAAATGAGGTTTATCCAAACCGCTAAAGCTATAGGGCTGAAATTTTGACAGTGCATCCCTATAATGGCGTGGACATCCACTAAAAAGCGATTTTTGGAAATTCGTCCCCTAAGGGGTTGAAATGGGGTTTATCCAAACCGCTAAAGCTATAGGGCTGAAATTTTGACAGTGCATCCCTATAATGGCGTGGACATCCACTAAAAAGCGATTTTTGGAAATTCATCCCCTAAGGGGGTGAAATGAGGTTTATCCAAACCGCTAAAGCTATAGGGCTGAAATTTTGACAGTGCATCCCTATAATGGCGTGGACATCCACTAAAAAGCGATTTTTGGAAATTCATCCCCTAAGGGGGTGAAATGAGGTTTATCCAAACCGCTAAAGCTATAGGGCTGAAATTTTGACAGTGCATCCCTATAATGGCGTGGACATCCACTAAAAAGCGATTTTTGGAAATTCATCCCCTAAGGGGGTGAAATGAGGTTTATCCAAACCGCTAAAGCTATAGGACTGAAATTTTGACAGTGCATCCCTATAATGGCGTGGACATCCACTAAAAAGCGATTTTTGGAAATTCATCCCCTAAGGGGGTGAAATGAGGTTTATCCAAACCGCTAAAGCTATAGGGCTGAAATTTTGACAGTGCATCCCTATAATGGCGTGGACATCCACTAAAAAGCGATTTTTGGAAATTCATCCCCTAAGGGGGTGAAATGAGGTTTATCCAAACCGCTAAAGCTATAGGGCTGAAATTTTGACAGTGCATCCCTATAATGGCGTGTGTTAAATCCATTACATTTATCTTTAAGAATCTCATGTATTTTTAAGAATTACATTTAAATCTTCCCACAAAATTTTTCTTTAAATAATTCTTATCTCAAGTAATTTTTTCTTTAAATTATTTTCACACGTTTGACTAGTATCAGGTTTCATCTACCGGCATGCACCTGTTTCTCGGCACAAAACGCTGAATTAGCGTCTAGGCTTTTGTACCAAGAAACCAAGGTCAAGGTGCATGTGCACTTGATTTATTTTATGCACATGTTAGCAATTTAAGATGTTATTTAATTATAGTCATAGCCGTAAGTTTTTTACATTTTATCATTTAATTTTTAATAAAGTCAGTCTAAGTTCAGACATCAAAGACAACAGTCCTGTTTTCTTTTATATTATTAACCCGTTCCTTTTCAGAACAGCCATTTGTTGCACAGGTACTGAACCTGGGCAACACACCAACCAATTTAATTCAACTATCTTGATTATAGAGCCAATTATTACACAGGTATTGGACCTGGGTAATACGGCACATTAATTGTCAACAGATTATTGTACAGGTACTGTACCTGGACAATACAGACGAATCAGATTGTACAGGTATTGAACCTGGGCAATCATCATCCAGCATTTGAGGAATTTCCGTCAAATAAAAGAATTTGGCGCAAACATTTTTTGGTGACCCCGACGTGATCGCCTAAGATCACGTAGCAGAAACATTATTGAAAAAAAAAACCAAGAAAGATTTTTTCTGAATATCATGGAAGGTCTAACTGCACAACAAAGCAGTATAGGGAAGGAGATTGACAAGCTGTACGTGAATTTTAAGAAGGATTCATCGATCAGGAAGACAGCGCCATATTTAGAGACACGACTGCAGAATTTAGAGGAGTTGTGGGTTCAATTTGAATCTAACCATCGGCAGCTTATGCCGCTTGCCTCCACCGACATCGACCATCCCTATTTCGTAAACCAATTCTTCGAAGAGACCGCCAAGGTCTATCAGAAATTGAAGGCCACAATGCTTCAATTACACCAATCAATCCAGCCAAGCACCATGGACGCACAACCGGGTCCCATCGCAGCTGAGCCAAGAGATGACCCTACCAAGACAGGGTCGCCACAAGCCTGTGACTTCCAGCTTCCGTCCAAGGAAGAAGACAACAGTGCATTGAAGCTCGTCAAACGACAGAGGGCTTTATTTAAAACGATCACTCACGTTCTACAAGAGGTGGAGAAAAAACTGGAAGACACCAGCTCAAGCACCTTTTACCAGGTCAAATTAGACTTGGTTCGTCAATACGAGAGAGAATGCAGACAGAATAACCAACTCATATGGGAAATTGCAGACGATGAAATTCCACATGGGTATGAGCTGAGTTATTACCACACCATACTAGACTGGATGCAGGATACAATAATAACCCTACAAGCCGGATTGGATGAGTGCGGGTCCGAATCTCACCAAAAACCGACTTCCACACAATTTAAACTACCAAAAATAGTTCTGCCAACTTTTGATGGAAACCATTTACGGTGGATCCAGTTTCGTGAACTGTATGGGCAGTTAATCCATACACAGCCGCTCAGTGATGCACAGAAGATGTTTTATTTAATTACCAATCTCACTGGAGAAGCACGCTCACTAATCCAACATCTTCCAGCCTCCGGGGAAAACTACATGTCGGCTTGGGATATCTTATGCAGTCGATACGACAACAAGCGTCTATTGGTTACAGCCTTACTAAACAAATTTTTGGCGCTTCCATCGACTTCATTTGAATCCAGTGCAGCGTTAAAACATCTACATGATAGCACCAAGGAATGCATCCATGGCCTCAAGAATCTTGGTCTACCAGTGGATTCCTGGGACGCTATGCTGGTCCACATATTGACGAAGAAGTTCGACAAAACAACCCAGGCATTATATGAACAATCCCTCACCCATCCGAAGGAATTAAACTCATTAAAGGAAGTACTGAAGTTCCTAGAAGCACGATTCCAGTCCTTAGAAGTGCTGGGGGGGAAAACCAGTCTTTCTACCAAGGAGAGATCGTACAAGCAAACCACATTAACAGCAGTAGCTGGATCGGGAAGTCAGTGCAGACTTTGCAAACAAATCCACTACATTTATGCCTGCCCCACATTTCTCAAGAAAAACCCCAGTGAACGCCGTGCCTGGGTGAAGAAATATAACTTATGCCTAAATTGTTTGCGTGAAGGCCACACAGCAAGCAGTTGCAGCTTAAGATCATGTACCAAATGCAGCGAAAAGCACAATACACTGCTGCATCCTGACGGTTCAAAGTCAACCACGAGACCAAAAATACCAGCAACCCCAGTCACCGCCAGACAACAACCACAATCATCGAAGGCCCCGAACTTCCCGTCGGAGTCAACCAGCTTAGCAGTACAAACAGTGAAACCACGAAAAGGTTACGTCATCTTGAGCACTGTCAATCTAATAGTAAAAGGCAGGGATGGCACCGAAGTCAGCTGCAGAGCAATTTTAGATTCAGGTTCCCAACTTAGCTTCATCACTGAAACACTTGTAAGGAAGCTCCAATTAGACGAAAGTTCGAATCCAGTTAGCATTCTAGGAATACTACCTGGAGTAGGCCAGTCAGAACGTAGTGTCGCCTGTGAAATCAAATCCAGAGTTAATGGGTTCTCAGCATTCGTGGAGGCACAAATATTGCCACAGATCACGTCAATGCAACCTGCTATACCAATTAATTCAACCAACTGGCCGATTCCGAAGAACATCAAATTGGCAGATCCAGAATTTTACAAACCAAACCAAGTTGACCTGCTGTTAGGAGCGGAATTACACTATCAACTCTTGACAGTCGGTCAAATCACCATGAGCGAGGAGTTGCCCATGCTGCAGAATACTGTTTTTGGATGGATTGTCGCTGGAAGACTTCGCAACATGAACTCATCAGGAGATCTTACCTGCGGCATCTGTACCGAAGATGATGAAAAGCTTAAGGAACAAGTAGAAAAATTCTGGAGTTTAGAGGACACTCAGCCCACTAGTAGTGTTGTACCCCTAAGCGCAGCAGAGAAACGATGTGAACTATACTTCAATCAAACCACCAAAAGAAATGACACAGGCCGCTTCGTGATCAGTTTGCCATTTTCGGATCATCCTTCCGCTTTAGGAGAATCAAAAGAAATGGCGCTCGCCAGGTTACGCGCCATAGAACGAAAATTTCGAAGCCAACCCGAACTCAAAAAACAGTACGTCGATTTCATGAGAGAATATCAGGATCAGGGACACATGGAAGAGGTCATCATGCCAGAAGGGCAACCACATTATTTTTTGCCCCACCATTGCGTCTTGAAACCGGAAAGCACCACTACAAAATTACGAGTGGTCTTTGACGCCTCTGCACGGACAACGTCTGGGAAATCGTTAAATCAAGTGTTACATACTGGACCCAAAATTCAAAACGAGCTCTTCTCCGTTCTACTACGTTTTCGGCTACCACGGTTCGTTTTCACTGCCGATATTGAGAAAATGTATCGACAGATACTAGTTGAACCTACTGACAGGAAATACCAACTTATCTTGTGGCGAGAGAACGAGAATGAGCGTATCCGATGCTATCAACTCGCAACGGTCACATATGGAGTAACAACTGCGCCATACCTAGCGATAAAGTGTTTACATCGTTTAGCACTTCAAGACAGAGAGCAATTTCCACTTGGGACAGAAAGTCTTAATGAAGACTTTTACGTAGATGATGCAATGGTAGGAGCAGATAGCCTAGCGGAAGCTTTGGAAAAACAGAAGCAGTTGGACAACCTATTGAGGTCAGCAGGGTTCAAATTACGAAAGTGGTGCTCCAATCATCCCCAATTACTGGCCGGTATCCCAGTCGAAGACAGAGTTTCTCATCTTGAGTTTCACGACGAAAACGAGTGTCAAGTCAAAACCCTCGGCATGACATGGTTACCCAAGACAGACGAGTTCCAGATTATCACTAGGCAATCCACCGATGATAAGGCTGTCACCAAAAGACGAGTCCTCTCAGACATCGCCCACTTGTTCGACCCGTTGGGATTAATGAGTCCCGTCGTGGTTACTGCAAAAATATTCATGCAAACGCTGTGGTCATTAAAACTTGATTGGGATGCAGCAGTCCCGATGAATCTTCATACAGAATGGAATCACTTCCGAAGAAATCTACAGGAATTAAATAGAATCAAAGTTCCAAGACATGTGTTGTCCAAATCTTACATAGTGAACAAGCAGCTTCACGCTTTCGCGGATGCTTCCGAGAAGGCCTACGGCAGTGCAATATATCTTCGATCCACATTTCGAGATGGAACTATCATAGTGCGATTGCTGTGTGCAAAGTCCCGAGTAGCGCCAACTAAAACCGTCACCCTACCACGCCTGGAATTATGTGCTGCCAAAACGGCTGCACAGCTCCTTCATCGAGTTCGCCAGGACCTAAATTGGCAAGACCCATGCTATTGTTGGACTGATTCACAGATTGTCTTGTCATGGATAAACTCTCAATCCGCCAATTACCACACTTTCGTCGCGAACCGTATCGCAACCATTCATGAACTCACCACTGCACAGCAATGGCGACATGTTCCGTCCAAGGACAATCCGGCTGATCTAGTCTCTCGGGGTGTATCGCCTGAACGATTACAGGAATGTAATTTATGGTTTTATGGACCCATTTTCTTACACGCTCCGGAATCAGCGTGGCCATCAAGGTCCGTAGTCGATGAAACAGATTTGGAGAAGAGAGCCAGCAAAAGTACTTCGTTGACAGCTACAGTCACCACAGACATCATCAATACATTTGATCATCGTAACTCATTTCTCCACATGCAACGCACCATCGCTTATGTACTTAGATTCATAAGGAATTGTCGAACCCAAGTCACGACAAGGCGCCTTAATGGTCCTTTAACAGTGGAAGAATTAGAAGAAGCATTAATCATAATTATACGAGATTCGCAGCACCAAGGGTTCCCAGAAGAGTTAGTGCAACTTAAGAAATCAGGATATGTGAGCACCAGCAGCTCACTCGTAAGCCTAAACCCATTCTTGGATACCAAGGGACTGATTAGAGTCGGAGGACGACTAGAAGAAGCTAGCATCTCGTATGACGCCAAACATCCGATGTTGCTACCCTATCCACATGAGGTTACCAAGTTAATGATCAATCACCTGCACCACCTCAATCGTCATGCAGGACCTCAAGCACTGCTTGCCATCGCTCGACAACGTTTTTGGCCTATTAAAGGAAAAACAATTACACGATCTGTCGTTAAGAATTGTGTTAAGTGCTGCCGAACCAAGCCTCAATTACTCTCTCAGCTTATGGGCAATCTACCGCCCGACAGAATTCAACCAGCACGACCATTTCTACATTCTGGTGTCGACTTTTGTGGTCCCTTCCGCATACATTACAAGATTCGTGGAAAGGGCCCTACCAAGGCATACGTCGCTATCTTTTGTTGCTTTGCAACTAAAGCTGTGCATATAGAAGTCGTAAGCGACCTCACCACAGAAGCATTTATTGGATCTCTCAAAAGATTCACCAGCAGGAGAGGCAATTGCAAGAAACTTTACTGCGACAACGCTACAAATTTTGTTGGAGCCAAGAACCAGATGAAAGAATTGGAAGAGTGTATCTACACTAAAAAGGCCGAAGATCGCATCTCAAAATTCTGTGCAACCAAAGGGACAGATTTTAAGTTTATTCCACCGAGATCACCACATTTCGGCGGATTATGGGAGGCGGCAGTCAAATCCGCGAAACAGCTTTTCTATAAAAGCGTGTCAGCAGCCTCTCTTACATATGAAGAGCTAGAGACAATCATGGTCGAGATAGAGGCTATTCTTAACTCTAGACCTCTAACACCAATGTCGAACGACCCACTGGACCTTACGGCCCTTACACCTGGCCATTTCTTGATTGGCGAACCTCTGACCAATAGTGTCGATCCTCACGCAGAACCTCGGAAAGGAAACCTCCTCTACAGATGGAAGGTGGTAGCACACTTGAAAAGTGAATTCTGGCAACGTTGGACGAAAGAATACTTGTGCGAATTACAACATCGGTATAAATGGAGCAAATGTAGCGAGAACATTCAACCCGGAACGATGGTGATCTTGAAGGAAGACAATGTACCAGTCTTGTCATGGCCATTAGGACGTATAATTAGAACTATCAAGGGTCGAGATAATCTCGTCAGAGTGGCCGATGTCAAAACCACAAATGGGATCCTGCGTCGTCCAATCCACAAAATGGCACCACTACCTGTAATGTCTCAAGAAACACCCTCGGACAGTACCACAACCCACGAAGAGGAGGTATCTCCACCAGAGGAATCATCAACCATACAACCTCTAACTGGGACAGAAGAGCCAAGGTCATCTGGTAATAAACGTCGTCGCACGCAGTCACCTCTCAGCCTTTTCTTAATGACTTGCCTGCTCCTACCATTATTTGGAACAGCAGAGATCATCATGAAACCATTTAATAATCAACCAGGATTATTCTTTGAGGATTTAGGACCCACTTACTTAGCGGTAGACGACTGGGACTTAGTAGTATTCTTCGATCTCGCTACTTATCGCCAAGAGCTCAGCCTAATAACGAGAGGAGTGGAGCGACTGAGACAGTTGTGTGAAACCATGACATGCTGTCAATCATGCAACCAAACAGTAGCACATTTTGCAGCAGCAACCAGCGAAATCCATAACTCCAACGATCTTCTAACACCACACTTTACTAGAAGGAAGAAGAGAGCACCACTCAATATCGTTGGAAACATGGCAAGCGCTTTATTCGGAGTGTTGGACTCAGAATACGCTGACAAGATGTCACAAACCATCAAAGACTTAAACAGCAATCAAGAGCACTTACTATCACTCCTAAAAAATCAAACCTCGATTATCGACTCCACGGTGAACATCCTAAATTCAACTATTGCGATGACACAACGTCAGATCTACGAATTCGAGAGGTATGCCAATCAAACCAACTCGGTCATTGATTCCATAAACCAAGACCTGAAAGAGCAGCGAACAATTGAGTTCTTCAACGCCGTATCAATACAGCTTCTTCTCATCAGCACCAAGTACCAACGGATACAATCCGCGTTGCTGAACATAATTATAGACACCCATCAGGGGAGAATTAACCCAATGATTTTAACCCCTACTCAACTGCAGACCCAGATCAACATCATAAAGGAAAACATACCACCGACACTCAGAATACATGCTGCCAACAACAATCTACTGGAATTGTACAACCTAGTCAATATCGAATGGAGGTTGACCGCCACAGAAATGATCTTCAGGTTGAAGATCCCGCTAGTATCGACAGAGAATTATCAGCTTCTACATGTCATTCCCATCCCTATGTGGATTAATAATACGTATTATACCATCGAACCCCTCTCACAATTTCTCATGGTAAACCTGCACCGTGATACCTACGCACCACTGTCACAACAGGAATTTTCAAGGTGCTCTACAACTCAATCGGCTCATATTTGCAGACCACGGCATGCTTTGTACAAAAGGAGCAACCAGCCTGGAGCGTGCGAACTTCACATTCTCATACATCAGCCAATCTTGGACTTATGCAAGGTCGCCATGACTCCCACAATACAACGATGGAACCCGTTGCAGACTCCCAACCAATGGATTTATGTGATGAACCAGGAGACAATTATCACGGTCCTCTGTGGTAACGCTATCTCGCAACGGACACTAGGTGGCTCGGGACTCATCACTATTTCTAATGGCTGCATTTTGAAGGACGATTCTACCACCATCCGAGGACGCAATCGATATTCAACCACCCTCAACACCGCCCTCATCCCATCAAGGAATTTTACCGATCTGTTGTCACCAATTACGCGTTTAAACATGTCGTATCAACCTATACTACATCCAGCGATTGCAGACGACCTATCCAACCTGAAGGGGCAAATTCGTGAGTTGCAGCAGAAGGAATCAACCCCTTTATTGAATGCATCAACCATAACACACCATCATATAATGAACTATGGTACAAGTATCGCGGTCATTGCCATGATCGGGTATTTATTGTGGAAGGGCTACCAGACATGGAAAACATCTCGACGACCAACACCAGCACCGCGAAACAGAAATGGCGACTTCCGACTTTCCTCTTCAGCTAACTTAAACAGCGAGGCTGTTTAAAGTGGGGGAGAATGTTAAATCCATTACATTTATCTTTAAGAATCTCATGTATTTTTAAGAATTACATTTAAATCTTCCCACAAAATTTTTCTTTAAATAATTCTTATCTCAAGTAATTTTTTCTTTAAATTATTTTCACACGTTTGACTAGTATCAGGTTTCATCTACCGGCATGCACCTGTTTCTCGGCACAAAACGCTGAATTAGCGTCTAGGCTTTTGTACCAAGAAACCAAGGTCAAGGTGCATGTGCACTTGATTTATTTTATGCACATGTTAGCAATTTAAGATGTTATTTAATTATAGTCATAGCCGTAAGTTTTTTACATTTTATCATTTAATTTTTAATAAAGTCAGTCTAAGTTCAGACATCAAAGACAACAGTCCTGTTTTCTTTTATATTATTAACCCGTTCCTTTTCAGAACAGCCATTTGTTGCACAGGTACTGAACCTGGGCAACACACCAACCAATTTAATTCAACTATCTTGATTATAGAGCCAATTATTACACAGGTATTGGACCTGGGTAATACGGCACATTAATTGTCAACAGATTATTGTACAGGTACTGTACCTGGACAATACAGACGAATCAGATTGTACAGGTATTGAACCTGGGCAATCATCATCCAGCATTTGAGGAATTTCCGTCAAATAAAAGAATTTGGCGCAAACAGCGTGGACATCCACTAAAAAGCGATTTTTGGAAATTCATCCCCTAAGGGGGTGAAATGAGGTTTATCCAAACCGCTAAAGCTATAGGGCTGAAATTTTGACAGTGCATCCCTATAATGGCGTGGACATCCACTAAAAAGCGATTTTTGGAAATTCATCCCCTAAGGGGGTGAAATGAGGTTTATCCAAACCGCTAAAGCTATAGGCCCATTTTACATGATGAAACACAAAACATAAAGTTTCCAGCAAGCTTAGGCTAGGGGTGAGAGAGGGCTTGAGGGGACGTGAAATTTTGCCAACAAACTTTTGGAAGCAACTTTGCGGAAACAGTTTGACAGTTACAGGTTTGTTGTTGTTTTTTCTCTGATTTCTTTGTAAAAAAGAGAAATGAGAAGTTTACTCATGTAGACACCGATGAAGTTTTTGAGCAAACTCCAAAAGGGAATTAGCGATTGCAGGCAACTTTGTTTCGTTTCGTGTTTCATCGTGTAAAATGAGCCATAGGGCTGAAATTTTGACAGTGCATCCCTATAATGGCATGGACATCCACTATAAAGCGATTTTTCGAAATTCATCCCCTCAGGGGTGAAATGGGGTTTACCCAAACCGCTAAAGCTATAGGGCTGAAATTTTGACAGTGCATCCCTATAATGGCGTGGACATCCACTAAAAAGCGATTTTTGGAAATTCGTCCCCTAAGGGGTTGAAATGGGGTTTATCCAAACCGCTAAAGTTATAGGGCTGAAATTTTGACAGTGCATCCCTATAATGGCGTGGACATCCACGATTTTTCTAAATTCATCCCCTAGGGGGGTGCAATGGGGTTTACCCAAACCCCTGGAGCTATAGGGCTGAAATTTTGACAGTGCATCCCTTTAATGATTTGGACATCCACTTAGAAGCGAATATCAAAGGAAAAACTTGAATTGATATCGGTGAAAAAAATACTGCATAAATAAAATAAATAAATAATTATAATTGCATGAGTTATAAAAAATGCTATGCAATAGCTTTACCGCGGCAGTCCTCGAGTGCCACAGCCCTTTTTTTCATATAGAGTGCAATGTCGATCAGCAGCTCTAGTCAAAAGGAAGGAACTGCCATAGGCAGCAGCGATATTTTTGTTCCACCTACTCCCCACCATTATTATCGCTATGACGGAGGCAGCGTTACCGTTCTACTACATATATAGTAGTTTTACTAACTTTTAAGAAAAAAATGATAATCTACTACACTACTACATCTAATTATCATTCTAATACCTTTTTTTGAGAATTCTAATTTTTTTATGGCTAAATCGGCCACAGCCTTAGAATAACGAGCTACAGGAAAGGCCCTCACCTATGAAATCTGTGTACGGGAGCTTAGAGATATCTGCGGTCCCTCGAAGAAATTTCAACGTCGGAAGCAAGGCGATGAGGTAGGTTCGTGATCATTGCGATCTGCGTTCTAATGATACTCTTGGTCGTATTTTGCAGAGTTCATTTTCATGTGAATGCTCGTGCGCCGATATCATTAGAATAACTTCGAACTCTCAATGGTGAGATTCTCCCAACATTTTGTGTTGCAAAAGCGCAATTTGGTTGAAAACGATATTCATTGAGACATGATAAACGCTGAAGAAATTGTTTATTTCATCTTCCTGTCACATACGCACATTATTTGCATAATGATAGCAATGCTTCCCATCGAATCCACGAGAATTGTGGAACAAATACAAGAATGACATGTCAGAAAACATTTTACACCGAATTCGTTTCAGTTCAGGTCAATCCCGATCTTAAGGTGAATGACGAGCAAGTTAAGCCGGCTCTACACGATGCGACGAACGTTCATGCGAATGTTTGCTTCCAACGTTTGATTCAATACCGACAATAGCCCGGACGTGCCGAAACACCAACGTTGGACGCTTGTCATTGGACACTCGTAGTTTGAACATCGACCACATGATGCGTTCTATCATCAAACGTTCAACGTTGCTCACAGCAACGTGTAGAGTCGGCTTTAGGAATACCAATGTCATATTGTTGAATGAACGACGCTTTCAATCAAGAATTGGAACGTGAGCACGATTGAATTGCATTGAACCAATCGGTTCAAGCGAATATACCAATATTGAGCACCCAACAGAAGGAAGTGTGCCACGTTGCGTTTTTTTTCCTCGATGCGCCCTGTGGAACTGGGAAAACATTCGTCATATCATTGATTTTGGCCACTGTTCGTGCGAAATCCGAAATATTGCTGTAGCAGTTGCTTCTTCTGGGATAGCGGCTTCGTTGCTAGAAAGATGCCGATGTTGAAATTTCCGTTAAACCTTCGACGTTAAACCTTAAACCAAACGACTAACTTCGAATACGAAAGTAACGATTTCGTTTCCGCCGAATTAAATTTCAGATTCGTCTTGCATTCACCATAACGATAGTGTCAATGGGGTATTTTACAATTGTTTAGAAATCAAAAAATGTGCTACTTCTTTTTTCAAAAAGGTAGTAGATTTTACTACTCTCAAATTTCATCTTACGGTAACATTGGACGGAGGAATCAGGAATGTAAAGGAAGAAGAAAGAAGGAAAGTTATTAGGTGGGAAAAATGGGAAAGGCGAAGGAGCGTGGCGCTGCCAGGACTCGAGCCCGGGACCTCCGGGATGGTAGCCAGGCACCTTACCGCTAGACTGCCGAGGCCCTTGTGCAATGACATTCGTCGGGTTTGCCCAAAAACACTTGCCTAAAAATGGCTTGTTTTTTTGGACCATTGTCGTAGTGAAACAATTTATGAATTTTCCTTGCCGTTTTTATCGGATATTCACGCCAACGATGCACGAATAGTATTTGCTGTTTAACGTTTGCAGCGTTGGAAAAAAGGAGTTTTAAGTGCATCACAAACGGCAGGCAGGACTAGAATCCGCAAGGTAGACCAAAATCCTAATCCGTTGGAATATGTTAAACAACGTGGACGAGAACTTTCGTAGCAGAAGCCACAACAACCCCAGGAGCCTATGTATCATTGAGAGAAAAACACGAAGAAGTCTGAATGGGTACTTTTTAACATGACAATTGACACAATTACCATGTCGTCGCTGTTCGAAATTTCATAACTAAAAACATTTATTTCATTTGTCATGTAAATTAAATGTGACAGAAAATTGCATGTATACTGGCTATATTCGTAGACCCCAAACATGAAATTCTGAATATGCAAAATGCAGTCAAACTCTTATTAATTTAACCCAAATTGATAAAATTGGCATAGCTTGGTAATCTGCTATTATTATGCCCTATAGGTGGGCCAATAAGAATTAATAATTAAAATTAAATAAAAATATTGTTTTGAATATTCATGAATCACACTATGGTACAAAGTAAAACGTAAGCGACGGAAAATCCCCCAACAACTTTTACATGAATTATTTATTTTATATTTTTCAGATGATTTTCAGGAGACCTTAATTTCATTTATAATTAAAAAACTCTCAGTGTCACGTCTAACAGGATTTATACGAGTTATTCTTTGCTTGTGTGGCTTCAATTTTATTTATCCATTAAATGTAGCTCCATTATCGTCGATGTAGTGTCGGATGTCGTTTGTTAAGGGATGGTAAGTCCCGGAAAAGATTTCATTAGGGAATTTTAAGTGCAGAACTTGAAAAACTTTTAAGAGTTTGAAGAAGAAAATTGAAAATCATTTTTAAAGAAAAAGAAGTTTTAAAAAAGTTTTAATTTAAATTTATTGTAGGATAGTCATGAGCGAAATGACCACATCTATATTCTGTGAATTAAATGGAACAGCATTATTAACCGACGTATCACAAAAATTAATGTTCTTTTAAAAGATCCACCAAAATTACTTTTTACAGAACATAAAGAATATCAATTAAAAAAATATTAATGTGGCTTTATAGTTTCGTTAAGTTGCAAAATATGTATTTTGTTTAAAATGTTTAAGAGACGCAAAAAGATGATAATCTTTCAATTTCTAAATCAAACAAATAAAGATGAAAACAAAATGTTACAGCTTAAGCCACAACTAGTATTCAAGGGTTAATGGTATTATAAGAAATACTCTCTTTGCAATACTCAAACTACAAATAATACCCAGTACTTTGGCACTCGTTAAATTTTCCTAACGGCAACTGTAAGAATGATGCAAGTATAAAAAATTGGATGGCATTGGACATATCTCCGAACGGCACCTAGTTTCATAAACTGGTACTTAAAAAAAAGGTTGGTCACCCTCGTACTTTAAAAACTCTAGACTAAGTGCCCGCGAACAAAAAAAAATTATACATACTCTCTTAAAACTTTTTGTATGGTTTAAGGACACCTAGTCTACCATCTTTTGCTCTGCGAACATTTATGAAACCGGGGCTTTTTTCCTCCAGGTCCTTCATGAAATAGACGACTTTGACTCGTCGGACGGCGAAATCGGCAAACAAATTTTGTCGGACACATATACCATGTAATTCCACATATTTTTCTTAAGCGATCCTGAAAAAATCAGGTGGTTATTAATAAATTTTTGGAAGCCCATAACTTAGCAGGTTTGGGGTGGTAGACATCCTTAACGGTCCAACATTTTTGTCGGACGATTATTGTTTCGCGCGTATCATCGCCATCTCATGCGGCTATGATTGTTAGAAAAACAGTATCTATAAATTTTTTGGGCACCATAAAAAGGTTGACTTTCGAGCAACTTTTTTTTTTGCATTTATTTCTCTCAATTTTTATCTATTTTTGTTTTATTTTATATTAATTATTTCTATTTTATTTTATATTAATTATTTCTATTTATTTTATTTATTGTTATATATTGTACACATCTTCTTTTCTGTAACTATAATGTTGTGCTCTTTATTTTCCTCCTCTTTTCTCAATCTGCTTTCGCTTCTTGGCAGTGCTCATGTGTCGAGCTCCTTATTCTCTTATATGTCACATAGTCTTAGCTGCGAAGACCGGGTGAGAACGCTTGTCAAAATCCTTAGTTCGCTGCACAAAGGTTTCAACACCTGCATGCTTAATTCGCGAAGTATTCGTCCTAAAATAAGTGAGTTAAATGAAACATTTATTAATTCTGGGGTTCAGGCTTTATTTATTTGTGAAAGTTGGCTCAAGGATTCCATTCCTTCCTCCATTGTATCTATTGATGGATACAAATTACTCCGCAATGATCGACAAGGTCGTGTTGGTGGGGGTGTTGCAATTTATGTGCGTGAATATTTAAATTCTAAAATCGTTGGTTTTTCTAAACTGCCGGGAATCGAATTTATCTGCGTGGAAATTTCTTCAAATATTGACAAACTTCTTCTTGTCTGTGTGTACTCACCGCCTGGCAAGTTTAACCTCGATAACGCTAAAGAACTTAGCGATACTCTTGAGCGCCTATCCAGTGTGTATAAGAATATTTTGGTCGGTGGGAACTTTAACGTTAATCTATTAAACAAGTCTACCCTACAAAACTCATTTTTATTTATGATGAATTCTCTCGGTTTGAATGTTGTTAATGTCCTTCCCACACACTTTAAATGTAGGTCACCCTCCTTGCTCGACGTGTTTCTAACCAATGATATTAACGCTGTTTTATTTCAAAACCAAATCTCTCCTCCCAGTTATCTGGATCATGATATTTTGTTCATATGTCATAGTTTTAATGTTGATCCTCCACCTACTACCACCCGTACTTATCGGGATTTCTCTAATATTGATCAAACACGTCTCATTCATAGGTGTGATTGTCTACCATGGTCTAACATCTTCACTATGACTGACGTCGATGAAAAAATTGCCGAATTTAATAGGTTATTTCATGATCTCTATGAGGAATTTGTTCCTCTGAGAAGCAAAACTATTCCAGCAAAATCTAAACCGTGGTTTACTGCGGAAATTAAATCGCTCATAGTTGAAAGGGAGTTTCTTTACCATTGGTTTCTTAAAGTGAAAAGTGAAGCTGCTAAAAGATCCTTTAAACGCATAAGAAATTTAGTTGTCGCAAAAATCAAGGAAGCCAAACGAAATTTCTACGCTCGTAAATTGGACCCCTCTCTTCCTTTAAAAACAGTCTGGAACAATTTGCGGCAATTTTCGCAGAGCAAAAGATGGTAGACTAGGTGTCCTTAAACCATACAAAAAGTTTTAAGAGAGTATGTATAAATTTTTTTTTTGTTCGCGGGCACTTAGTCTACTCTATTTGTCATGAAGCCTCAACTGCATTATCGAAGTGGTCAAAGATTACGACAACGAACTATGATGGGCTTGACTCAGTTTATAAAAGGTCACAAAATTACACTAGATCGGCACTCTACATTTACGAGTATAATTAACAGCGTTACAAATTCATCATCGCATGACTACAAGATGAAACTATTGGTAATACTGATCGTCGAAGAATGAAGCTCGCTTGGATTAGGGTGCTCAAGGAAGACCCGAAGAGGAAACGAAGTTTGGTGGCGTGAACTGAATTCAGCGAGGCATTTGTGAAATATCATTAGACAGCGGTTGGTGCAGGTAACTAGTTTTTGTGCCTAATTTGGGTTGATAGGGTTAAATGCAAAAGGATCTGGCTGTCGACGTAATATTAATTTGCTTGTTAGGGCCTAGACCAATAACGGCCCATATAACAAAATTGTTTGCTTTAAGCCACTGCTTGTATATTAGTTACAAGTCACCGGTAGAGTAAAGAACCTCACCTGCAGGTTGGAGTCAACAGCTAAGGAAAAAGATTGAACTACATTAGCAGCGTGACCATTGTTAACATATGTATATTTCTACACGTAGGGCCGGCTTTAGGGATTTTGGCGCCCCGTGCGTGATATTTTTATGCGCCCTTAACTTTTCTACTTCTTTCTTTTAAGTAGGTATATTACCTATACCTAGGAGTTACATAGATGTTATTATGCACTATAGAAAAACCTGAGTAAAAATTAAAGATGACATGTCGACTGGCCGCTTGAACATATATGGCCTCACGACGGTCAAACTTGACCAAAAGATTTAAATGGCCGAGTACGACGGCAAAAAAGAATCTACACCAAATGTATTGTTGAATGTGCGTTATATGAACTTGATCATTTTCGTTATGTACAATCACCTTTGGATTATTATACTTAAAGGGTATCGATGCATAAGAGAAACAAGCTTGTTTTTCGGAGTGATGCATGTTGGTGTTGATTTCTATTTTAGTGGGAAATTTTGCTTTTTACCACTCCAAGAAAAAAAAAATAAAACATTTAATTGCAGTGCGTTGATAAAAATTTTCATATGTTCCTATTCGAAGATATAAGCAAAGTATTTCATGATGCTTTTCACAATACATATATACGCGGTGAGTTTTGAGTTTCTTTGGGGAGAGACAAATACACTTTCCCCAAATATAAATAGCTATATACGCATAGTTAGGCCGTTTGGCGGCCGTTTTCGTTTCTATGTTTCATTCGTTTTTTTTTTTTCGTTTTTATGTTTCATTCAGGTTCGGTGTTCGCCGATCTTTTATTTTTACGAGTACCTCGTCCTCGGCCAAATTGTGCGCAATTGTGTTAACACAGGAAATATGATAATGGTAAGATCAGGCGCCATTAAGTGCTTGTTCGCGAAAGCAAGTAGAAACAGTTTACTGCTTTGATGCTACTTTTCCCATCTATATAATAATACGTCTATGGAATAGATAAAAATTTTAAGTACATGTGCAGAGCCGTACAATAGTTGGCCTTTTCAGAGCACCACCCAAGCTTTTGTTTTGGTACATGGAGCTCTTCTACTTGGGAGATTGAGTGAGCGAGGTATGGAAACCTCTATTATTCTCTTTTTTCTTTAAAACCATACCTCTCTCGCTTCAACTCTCAAGCAGGATTGCAGGGCTTTGGAACTTCCGAGGAAGCTCGTGTAGCTCTCTAGGGCTGCTATTGCCGAGCACTGGTTTATTGGTAGGAACTGAAGACAATAGTTGCAAAAGAAAGTATAATAAATGTCAGCTGTCTTTAAAGTTTGTTCAGAAGCTTTGTGCACAGAGGGTAAGTGCATATCCGGCATTGTGTCTTGTATTGTGGAGGTGTTGGCCCCTGTGCTGAAAGTCGGGTTGTCACGATGTTACAAGTCTTTAAGAAAGTGACTTTTCAGTGGAATCACGACTTTCAGTGTAGGGGCCTAAACTCAATTTAGCATTTCTAATCTAGCCTTTTGCGCTCAAAGTTGTAATCCGACTGAAAATTCACTTTCTTCAACTCAAACGACTTGCTTGTCACCACACACGACTTGACTTAACTTAACTTATAACTAGATCGGGGCGGCCCGGCGCGCCTTGGGACATGCGTCTTCGGGCGGTCGCCCGGGTTCGCCCACCCCTAAAGCCAGTACTACCTACACGCGATTAGGAGATATGACTACTTTGTTATTACATATTTAATTATTAAGTTTTTTATTATATTTGGGTTCAATTAATACATTATAATTTAATTAATAAAACATTTTCTACTTTCTTTTACTGTTGGAACTCAATTTTACTATTTAATATGCAAGATAAATATTTTTATCAGAAAGACTTAATTTGAAGTCTTCAGGTCGATGATATAATACAATGGAATAATTTTTTTACACTCGTTAATATTAGGTTAATAATTACTACCAAATTATTTGGATTTATACTACTTGGCTATTCTAGCGTTTACATTTTTTTGCTAATTTAAGATGGGCATAAGTATTAAAACGCTAATTGGGCATAAGTATTAAAACGTTAATTATTTTGTAGGGCCTTTTTTCATTATTAAAACTTTTTTTCTTCTTTGCGTTAATTTATCGGGCGGCAAATCTTATAGGCCCAGGGCATAAAATACACCACTGCCAACAAGTGTACTTATTTGTATTCCAATTTATTTAGTTAGATGCGCAAATGTCTTTTGACAGTTGATTTCCAAATTGTAAATCAAGCCAATCAATCCTTTAAATAGTGACGAAAAATTAT
This sequence comes from Thereva unica, assembly GCA_949987705.1. NCBI lineage: Eukaryota > Metazoa > Arthropoda > Insecta > Diptera > Therevidae > Thereva > Thereva unica. The sequence continues at coordinate 126,933,891 of OX465283.1, read as the reverse complement.
TTCAGCGGTTTATTTTCTGTTCTCTTATAAACTCATTGCAATCGTTTCATGAAATGAAGTCAGTTTCGTCGTTTTATTTCAAACAAATTTACCTCCGAAATACGGTGAGTTCTGAAGTGGCAAACGGTTATTCAGTAATAACAAAGTCAATCAATTGTCTATTTTCAGGTGAATTGTGATTTTTCGCCTCGCAAATTGTCTTTGGAGGCAATAGACCGAATGATGCATGATCTACGAAACAATCAAAATCATTTTGGTTGTGCGTTGAGTCTAATCTTTTTATTGCCATCTTTTTATCAACTGCCTCTTACTGAACCAAAAATTTCAGTCTTATTTGATATTTGACTGAGGACTTCTGGAGTATATTGAGTAGGACGAGTAGGACATCTTCAATATAGCAGTGCTCAATATAGTAGAAATTATTAGATATATATTAGGAGGATTCAAGACTCGGAACGCCCTCATAAAATATTCGTCGAATAATAACTCTCCTAAAAACTATAAGCAATCGGAAACACCAAGCCAGAGACCAAAATTTTGGTAGATGATGTTGCAGGAAACTAACGCCAAAAACAGGATGTGAAGCTAATGACTATGATAAGGAGAACAAAGACTCACTAATACGGTAGCAAGAAGAATTAAGAAGCAATATTCAAATTAGAGAATAAAATTCAATGGAAACCAAAAATCTAATTTTTGAAATTAGCTCAAAATCAAAGGAATTACAATTTAAATTTTACAAAATCTTATCGCCTGAAGGTTTGATTTGTAAAGCATTTTTGGAATCTGGATTTATTATAACATTTGAAAATTATTTATTTTGGTATTTATTAAATTTTAAAAATAAGAAGAGCAAGCCCAATTACTGCTATTATTAAATTCGATAAGGATATTTGAAATTTGAAAGTATTTTTTATTGAAAAATTTAACTTTATTTACAGTTAGTAATTAAAAACTTTAGATTCTTACTTAAAAGCATAGTCATCATTATACAGGGCACATGCTCACTTAGGCTATGCCCAAAAGAATATTGAGATTAAGGAAATGGTCATAGCATTTCAGTACTTTCGTCTATTTCACTTTATTTCACCCTCAACAACTTATCTCCATCTCTACTAAACTATTTCAAAATTTCAAACAAATATAATAAATTCTATAAATTAAATCCACACCAGTTCCAGGCATTAATATAATGATGTGGAAAATTATATAAAAGTATTTTTGTTTGTTATTCCCCAGATCCTTTGCGCTTTATCACCTTGTTACATTAAACCTATACAGGATACTTGCACTTATACACATAAAAATAACTATAAAAAGTTTCCGGAACATTTTGAGAGTAAAAGTCCATAATCACCCTAAATATCACTATTACGTGTTTCTATATCACCCTCCGCCCACTCACATATGTGAATCTGTATGAGCCAGCCGCCACCCCCCCCCTTCGCCATAAAAGCAGAGCATTTAGGAAACCTTTCTCCCATTGTGTGTCGCATAAGACTAATTTTATGAGTGAAACAATTTTCTCTCATGTTATTTACTTGCAGTTGCTGCATTTGAATAAACCAAGAAGCTTCCATCCCCTAAAGCTCTTTCCTATATAATATGCAATGGGAGCAAATAAAACTGAATGGGGCTCCAAAGTGAAGGCAAAGCCTTGGCATAAGCGGCCCATACTAGCATAATATAGGATCGGCCTTGCCTTGTTCCGCACAGCAGCGGCTAGTGCACCATCACCCCTATTTCTGTGCAGTCGATAAAATGTTGTTGTATGCTCTTTTTTCCCTATCTTCTTCTTCTGTATATGGTTTTTGGCAAACATCCAAAGTTCATTCTTGAAACAAAATCAATAAAGTACTAATGACCCGAAACCCGCAAACGTTGCTGCTTTATATTCTACCCCCCCCCCCCCCCCCCACACACAAAAAAACAGAAAAAAAATACGAATTCAAATGTTAATCGTTTAGACAAATACAAATACCATCAAAGCCGTCTTAATCCAGGTGGAATTAAAATCACGACGTCGTCTCCTGTCAGTGCAAATCAATAGAGGAGACTGAGAATGGCTGTAAAGGAGGGATCTCGAATGGTATGTATATAGTATCCAAGGACCACCAGTCACTTCTGACCCGCTGCTTTTCAGTTGACTTTGACTGCTATTCGTGTTATTGTAAAGGTTGCCAATTTCCACTTGGCTCACGCAAACACATAAAATCAATAGAGGAACATCGATATAATTGGCGGAGAATTGCTCGTTTACTCCTGTGCTTGGGTACCTCATGGTACGAATTCCTCACTCACTATTCACTAACCAAAAAAAATTATTATGGAAACAAAATTCAAACAAAACTAAAGATAACTGCCGCACATAATCCACCTATTTTTGGGCTAGAATAGTATCACTTTCACATAGCTAGCGAGCTAGTCACACTACTAAGCCCTGTTACGTAAGAGCACGAAATTTCATTTACACAAAAAAAACCAAAAAAAAAAACGAACTGCAAACAAATTTTTGTAGTGCCTAGATTCCCGCGACACTTTATTCGTGTTCAAGTAACTTCTCCTTTACTGCAGAGCTGTATCCAGGCTAACTCACGGCATATGAAAGGACTCGAGCGACCGATGCGAAGTCCTGCAGATGACTGCCGAGCTACGTTACGGAACACCGAAAGGAAAAGCATAGCGCCCGAAAGGATCTAACGCGCAGGAATCAGGTCGCAATTGACAGCTGGTGTAGTGGGCACATGTGGTCCTCCTTTTCTGCCTTTCCTGCGGCGTTCTACTATCTTTACTACAAGAACTCAACATTCGAGCCCCTCCAAGTGGCAATTGAATACCGTCTTCAATCTCAATTTTGATTTCGAGAGGTGAATTTACCACCCACACGCATTCACCTGCCAAGACGCCAATTTGCTTAAGATTGATCCTCTTCAAGGATGAGGTACAGCTCAACATTATCCGCACCAACCCTCAGCCCGCCCCGCTTTCTGGTTTTTGGTGCGCCCCCATACATAGTGCATATGGCAGAAGCTTTTAAATGGGTCGACGTCTTGAGTGAAAGTGGGTTAAATAATCCCAGGAAAACAGCGCCAAAGCATCATGGATTTCTGCCCAACAGTCAATGTATGCTCAAAGGCGCTTCCTCCTTTCCCGAGACACAATCTTGAAGGCCTCCTTTTGTTGTACCAATGCGAGGCTAAGCCATTCGTATGCACGGAAAACCGTCTTTGATTGCCTCGGGTGGATTTCATATCTTGGGATTTAGGGCCTGAAATTCACTTTAAGCAAAAGGCTAGTATATAGTATACTACCCTCTCGGTAAGCAACTCCCCACAGCGCCTTGAAAGAACTTCAAGCAACTTCAAGTCCCTTGGCCCTTGGCTTGGATGCTGCGGAGCAAGATAACAAGTTCAGAAGGCAAGTAATGGTCCATAAATATTTATGGAGACCAAAATTACTTTAGAGTTTGCAGATTTAATAGGTCATCAGTGAAATTCTTATTTTCCACCTTCCTCCGGGACAGCTCGGCCCGATCCCAGCCATTTATCCTGGCATAGAGAATTCGGTTGTTATGGTAATTTAAGCTAAGCATTTCTCTAACTGAGCGAGCCCAGTTCTCGTGCAACGTTCTATCATATGTTTTACAGCCAAGTTCCGTTCAAATAAATTAAAATCGTGTTCAAGATTATCTTCTTAGTCTCCGGCATTGTTTAGCATCATTTGTTTGCGTTCCCACTTGGGATTTCCACCCGCATTTTCGGTATGAGATGATTAAAATTTTGCGAATCTCATCTGGTCAGATTACCTCGAGTTTTTGTAATTAGTGGGCGGGTGAGAGAAGTACAACAGAACAGAAGAGCAAAATACAAAGAAAAAAAAAACAAAAACTAAATAAATAAATAAGAAACCATACACATGCAGGACTAAATTTAATCGTTCAGACTCTGAAGATGAAAGGATTAGGATTGTGAAGAGCTTAAGAATATACTTACTGTAATACTCCGGCTTCCATACTTGACTTTTTGTGTTATTTTCATCCTTCAACCACTTCAAGGCTCTAACATAATCCAAAGCAAGTTAATGGTGCATTTAATTTTTAAGTATTCATTCTGTGGGTTCGTTCTACAGCACTGAAAATGTCTGTGTTAAAGCATGAAAGAAGATACAAAATTGTGTAAATAATTCTGACTTATTTTAGATTTTTGATCCTGTCTGAGGGGAGCTAGTGCGATTAAAATAACCTGTTTTGTGTTATTAAATGAAAATTCATTTAATTCTATGAGGATACCAGAAGTCGGTTTGTTAGTCGGAATGAAATTTCAATCATTGCAAGGAAAAATATAATTTTGAATTAATATTTGTAGCCATCTAATAAATACCAATTAATTAGAGAAATGTGCTTCGGCTGCAATGTTGTCTAAAATAACATCAAATTTTTATTGCTCAATAGAATAGAAATCTGCCACGATATCTTGCCGGTGACGAACCCGGAAAAAGGAGGGGAGTTGATTGCATTTACAGATATGTATTTAGTAAAATCTCGGTATAACTAGCCATTGGTGGCTCGAGGTGAAATAAATATTCAGCGATCGGTCTTCCTGGTAGGGCATTGGACTTGAAGGCAACAATCTATCGCCGTAAAACAATTCGTATTCTAGAATCTTGGCCAGCCTCGAAGCATTTAAAATTTACGACGAAGACTTGATCAACAGATAGATCGACAAAGGAGCCTTAGAAAGAAGAGACCTAAAGGTGCCTGTAAACGAGCAACATTTTTCAGCAATGTGTGGCCGGAAATACTGGCTGAACGACATTGCTGAAAATTCAGCATTATTTCCATCAATATGTTCAAACTTGCCGGCAATAATCCGTATAGCCCGACGATACTGGCCATATTGCAACTACTGGCCGGCATGTTGCCTTTGATATCGGTCGTAGAGCGAAAATATTTAAACATTGCCGGCTATTTAAAAATGATTTCGAAGTTGTTTTTGGACTAGAAGTATGTTAGTATGGGCTAAAGATGGCATAGTTGTGGGCGGTGTAGGGTGTACATTGTGTCTGGGTTCGGGATCCATGAATCTATGGTATCATGAATTTATGGTATCCGGCGAACCAAACCGCACCCAAATACATACGTGCAGAGTTCCAGGAGATCCCCTTGACTAAGTCCATGAAGTCTCCCAGCCATAAGCTGCATTTTTCCTTCAATTTATAATTTGGCAATTCTTACAGTAAGATATCGCAAATGATTATATGCGGATCAGCTCGTCATCCTTTATCCTTAATACCATGTTTCCATCGCACTCGAAATCTTCCGATTTCGGCAAAAATGAGGATTTCGGACGAAATCTCGTTTGAAATCTCATGTTTTAGCATATAAAATGAAATCGCCTTTCGGAGGAGATTTCAATGAAATCGCGATCGAAATCTTGGTAATGACTATTCAGCCTATTCAGCAAGTGGGAAATTTTGGGGAAATTTCTCAGCTGTAAAAAATTTTGACAGTACGAATTTGTCATTTTTAAATTTTCTATCTTTAACGTTTAAAATGGAGCTTAAATGAATGTTTATATTTTTTCCTTATTTTACAGCCTATTCTTTCCAAATTCCTCAGTTTTGTTGATATAATTAGGTTTTTAAAATTTGATGTGCAAGTTTGTTATGACAAGCGAAAACTGCCTGGTGCGATGGAAACACATTTGGATTTCGCCAAATCGTTTTATCGAAACCTGCGGATTTCGAGTGCGATGGAAACATGGTATAAGACCCTAGAACACATCTTAGTTATGTACCTTAAAAATTCTATACCAAAGCACGCATATAGTAAAGGAAAATCAATTGACGCCGTACCGGATGAAGTAGCGCTTTCAGCAATGCCAGCATGGGATCTACATTGGTTTAAGTTGGTGGACCATCTGCATTCTTAGAACTCCGCTTAGAGAAGAGTAGAGTGGTAAACACCGTGGGCTCTGCATACCACAAGATGGTCGCCGCTGTTTATTATGGTTGTTTGGTATATACATTTTTAAGGCCACCCTTCGTCATTCTAGTGAAATTTCTGAACAAGTAACTACATATTTAGAATTAGGTCATCGCATTCTTCGTTTTTTTAATTAGCAAATATTTCTTCCCTTTCAGCCATTGTCATACGTGTACGCGTGAAATTCTCGGGCAACACAATAGCCAAAACATTGCGAAAACATATCTGACTACAAGTTGCGCAGCAATAGTATCGGCCACACATTTTCAAACTTTTTCTGAAATATTACCCGCAATGTGCATTTTTTGTTGCTCGTTTACAAACACCTTTATGATTTTTAACAAAGGCAGAATTTTTGGCATTGGTTTCAGTGCGCTCAAACTTCTAACAATAAACTGCATATGCTCCCTCTGGAAGCCTTCTAGAGCATTTGAGGAGTTTGCAACAACATCCGCACCGAAATCATACACGGTGCCTGGAGGAATTCAGCGTCCACAATTATATTAATCAGCGGATCCATCGCATGCTAAAAACTAGAATCATTCACAGCTGATGAGGCAAAAGCAGATTGGTAAAAACAACATACCGTGGTATTCCGCATGGCAGAATGCTTTGATCGTTGATATTGCTTATGTTTAGAGCTAAGATTCTGAGAACCTTAGAGAACAACATATAAAGGACATTTGCCGGTCCTTTCTATCAGTAGGTGGCTAGAAGAGATAGAGACCCGATCATAGGGCATCAAGGCTAGAACAAGACTCGCCTTGTTATAACAATCAGAGATCGTGCGATATATTCGTTAGGACATAGCGTAGCAATTGCAATTATTAATAACTAGGTGACACCGTCGAATGGGGCATCACGCAAACAGATTGAAATTTGGTACCATACACACTGTCGTAGCTGTGAAGAGGAGGAACAGGACGGTGAGACAACCGAACACTTTTTTTGAGGCTGCCCGGCTCTGACCAAAATTAGACCTCGCGTAAATGGAAACCTCTTGTGTAAAGATTTTGAGGGCTGTTTTAAACCACAAAATAGGAGATTTGATTCGGTAACTAAATTTGACTGGCCGAATCTAAACTCTTTCCAAGAGAACTGCCTTTCTTACTCAAAAGTCTTTCACGTCTCAGCTTAGCGGGTGGTGTAACCCCAGTGAACTAACTATCCGTTAACCCGGGAAAGATATAACTGAATCATTTTACCAACAAAAATTCGCATTTTCACTCTATCTACCAATAAGGCCCTCTCAATATCAAACTAATTGGGATGTGGGTTTGACCCCTTCAGTCCACACGATCAACTTCGCAGTGTGATGAACGTAGTCGAGTAATAACGTGACTTCTTTCAAAATAATAATACGTTTAGCAGAAGTGGGAAATTGACTAGTATCAGACCTGGTGACAAAGTAATCCTGCCAGTACACAGACATTTCCTTCGTACTTCGTTCGCTACACTAAATCGATTGTTCGAATTCGTATTGAGCGTGTTAAGAACGAACAGAAAGAACTGTTGGAAATTCTGGAATGAACCGCACTCTATCTACCAATAATGAAAAAGCACTGAGCCTATCCCAATCAGATAACTATTTAGGTCTTATAAATCGGAGCTGAATTGAAGGTTCAATCTCGAAATGAGAGAAACGTACATAGTGGGATAGTAAAGCTTTCTGCAAGAGCACTGAATATAATTCTCAATTTGCTGCCGCCTGCTCTACGCATCAGACACCAGGCAGACTGAACGAGTTTACGAATAGCAAGTTGCTGAAAAAATGTACGGATATATCAATACAATGTCCTTTTTACAGTAGGGGATGGTATCAGAAACTTCTGAATTCATGACAGCGAAATTAAAGTTCAACAGGCTTTTCTATGTTCAGATTATTACTAGAGGCGAATGGGAAGACTTCCAGCGCGACAAAAGCTTTCGCAAAATTATATACATATACAGATGTCTAAAGCAGGGTGTAGGTTTTGGAGTTTTCTCTCCACGCTAAACCGCCAAAAAATACTATCGTCTGCTTATTTCTGCTAGGCTGTTCCAGGAGAAGCTGCTGGCTAAGTGTTAAACCTGTCTAACGATGCAGGTTAACCCAAGAATTAGAATTCATGCGAACCTGTTATGAGTTAGTCAAACGACTCCACTAGGAGTAAGCGGTCAATATTAAGTCGAAACTGGTCAAATCCTGGTAGAAGGAGCTTTTTTCCTTGTGTAGGTGGTACATAGTAACTTTTCTATGAGTACCAACTGGGATATCAGAAACTAGAATATTTGTCAGAAATAGGTCCAATGGAGAATGTATAACAGATGCTGTTTCTGCTGAAGAGTAATATCACCATGCATTTTCTATCAAAATCAGGCACCAGATAGAGAAGTTTAACATCAACATCAGTTTCCAAACCTAGATGGACTAACTAAAGCAAGCAGAGCTAATCCAACCACTTGCTGATTACACAGAACATCAGCAGAAACGTATCGACTTCAGGAAACTCCTTAATTGGCAGTTTAAGATAAGCATAAGCCTAAATTTAGAATTTCGTACAGCACCCACTACACCAATGTGTCAAGGACCAAGCCAGAGAAACAACCGAACATTTTCCCTGTAAACAGGTTTTGGCTAAGATTAGACATGATGCATTTGAAATTTTTTTCAGGGCTTGGGAGAGGTTTCGAGGATTAAAGTAGGAAATCTGATTCAATATGACAGGCTGTCACTAAGCTTACTCGAAGCAGATTGCCATAAAGATTTTTGAGGAGTTCGGTTACCAAACGGTGCATCTCAATTCGGTTTTATTTGTTGCCCAATTGGGTCCTCGTCCTTGGTTCTTAGGGTAACACTAGCATCTTTAACTGTATAGAAAAAGTGTAAAGAGTGTCTAGAGGATGCTTTGGTTTGCCTGATGGTGGTTTTGCAGGCGTTTCTCAACCTGATGTACTCACGTCGGGATGATTCGCTCAGGGAATGCCTGTACTCTCTATAGGCGGTTTCTTTGGCTTTAATCGTGTTCATACATTCTTGATTAAACCATCCTTTGCCGATTTATTGACTTTTCTTGTTGATACTTTATCTGACTGGTGTTGCCTTCTATGTCTTGTTGCTAGTTCTTTCATCTGCATCTTCCCAGAAAATTTATTCGATATCTCTTTATATCCACACTAATGAACTCGACGGAACAAGTCGTTCGGATCTTTTGAACCGACTAAACCGCATATTTGTCATTATTTGCTTTACAAGTTCATTAAACGCAACAATGGACAAGAAATGTAGATGAAGTGTATGGGGATAGAAAAATAAGAATAAATGTTCGTCAAGAAATTTCTAGCCGGAGGCTACATCATTCAACATGAGTCTCGTCCTGGAAGACGTTTGGAGTTTCACGAGAAGAACTTACGAACCCTGATGCAACAAAACCATCCAACAAAACCATCGTAACCACTGTCGTATTGGCGGACAATAGGGATCGGTGGTCTACTTTATATTTTTTACTAGGGGTTAGTATTTTAATGACTTATTCCCCTTTAATCGCTCATGGGACATAGGGAGGAAACAGTATTTTAATCGTTGCTCTAAACTCTCCTGCTTTAGCAGCTCAGCTTTTTGCTAAAGCTTGCACAGACAAATCGGTCATAACTGTTTGTTTTTTCCACTACTCAAAAAACCAACCAATAATACATGTCCTTCCAGTTCGAACATTAGCCTTTATAGCTACTCAAACCACGCACCAGCATAATCATCTATGTATGCATTGTTCTTCAACAGTTCTATAGTCTTGAAAAAAGAAAACAAAAAGCCCATATTTTTGGCACGAAAAAATTATTTTTATATCTACATTAATTTTTTTTAAATCATCAATTGAACTTATCAGGTCATCCCCCTTACATATTTTCACATCCCTTGCATTCAGTTCAAGCCGAGGCACAACAAGTTCCACAATCTTCAATTCCCAGCTCAAGTGGTCTCTCTTTTTTGTGTAGAACTCGTTTCAGAAATCAATCAAATCATTCAATTAAATACTTGAAATCCACTAGAAAAAAATACTGCCTTCTATCTGCACTCCTTGTTGTCGACTTCGGATCATTTATTCAGGAGTCGTTGTGTTGATTTTTTTATGAATTGAGGTTAAGTTCAATCTTCTGTATTGGATTCAAGACTTGAAGCTCCAAATAGAAATAGACGTGGTATTAACTGTTTTTTCCTCCCTTATTTTGAACTGGAATATTTTTATAGTTGTTATTGGTTATAAGAAGTTTTGGGTTTAATGTGATTATATGGGTTTAGGGAGATATTACAAAGTAAACAGCATATATGCATGATGTGATTAGGAATGTAGCCCTGTACGTAAATCCGACGATTCTAATAGATACGCGTAAAATACTTACTTATCTAAAGTATACAGTTAAAACTTTTCGCCAGCGTTCTGGAAGCTTATCCAACTCCTGGGGAAGAACTACTCGCTTTTTGAGGCAAGACAGTTTGCCAGTGCTATTGGGACCCCTTACAATTTGCGTACTCATTTCCATTAGGATCAGGTTGCAGCAAACTCAAAAGATGGTAATACGATTGTGCAATGTCAAAAGAATATGCAATTTTTTGTGCGAAACCTTGTCGTGATGAAATATTAGCCAGAGATAGACCCTTATGTTCAATTTCTTTAAATCATCAAGTTACGTGCAATAACGATCAACACTAGCCGTTTAATTTATTTGAGCTACCAATAGTCTACTAAGTATACCCTTACGGTCCTACCAATAACACAGCTTAACCTTATTCTAGTGCATACCTGCTTTTAAGGTAGACGACGAATTTTCCACTACGTTTTTTAAACTTTTCATCTTCAGTCACCATCGGGTTTCAAATGGCTACCTTTTGTGACAAGCAAGATTCGAAGATAACATGGAAGGTACTACATATAGGTATTTGCAGTGAGCACACTGCGAAGCACTTCGATCTTGGTTCATCTTTCAAAAGAAATTCACCTGAATGAGATTTTGTAAACTCTCTTTTTTTTATGAAAAACCAAGCTTACGAGTAACCCTTTATACTACCAGTCCGTCATGTCGTTCAGTTCATGGTGCAATGTCTAGTAGTAAGCTTGGTTTGAAGAATAGAGAATAGGAAAGGTTAGAGAGGGTCTGGAGGGTGTTGAAGAAAATGACGATGAACCTCACGTTTGAACTCTAAGGTGTTGTATGAGTTCGGAAATACTGACTGCGGGAGATTATTCCACAGTCGAGTTGTTCTATTCATAAACGAACTTCTAAACCGTATTGTGCGTGAACGAGGGGGCTGTAGGGTATGGGGGTGAGCCGAGCGGGCTAGCCTTGTGTTGCGGGAAAAGTATTGCCGTGCAGGCAGGAGGTCCTGAATTTCAGTGGAACAGTCGCCATGTAATAGCGATAAAGTATGGAGAGGGCTGGTACATTCCTACGGTGGCTTAAGGAGTCTATGGAGGCCATCACCAATGAGTTTGAGGGCACGATTTTGCACCTTGTCGAGACAAGCCAAGGTGGTTTTTTGGGCGCCTGCCCAGATATACGAGTTGTATTCGAGGCGCGGCCGAATGTAGGATTTGTATATTGTAGCCAATGCGGCTGGCTGGAGGAGAAATCCAAAGCATTGGGAGGCTTGTTTGGCGATTTGGAATATGTGATCATTCCATCGCAGATGCTCCGTTAAAGTGACCCCTAGAATGTTGAGAGTTGAGTCAGCCGTTAGATTCTCTTTATCCACTGAGATAGGAGGAAGGTCGATACAATTTTTGTTGGAGACCAGACAGTACTTCGTTCGCATGTCCGAGCTGTAATAGCGATACTCATAGATAAATTGGCCATATTGTTTCAGATGCACCCTCATTATTGGCCACATAAAGTATTTTTTTTATTGAAAGTCTAAGCTTAGGTGTCACACTTTAAACTACCAATCCGTTATGTCGTTCTCATCATGGTGCAATGTCTAGTAGAATAAGCTTAGCTAAAAGGGTGCATGCGAAGGAGGCAGTGAGCCTTACGTCTGTGCTCTTGGATGTTGTATGTCGTATGGAACCCTTTAATATTGAATAAGCACCAAGCTTTTGGTATCGCCTTTGTTATTAAAAATTGTATACATAGTTTTTGTTTCTCACTATTCAACACTACTTATGTGGGACGTCACAGTATATAAATCTACATTATGCAAGCATAATTAAAGCTAGACTACCCGAGTAAAAATACAATCCTGCAGTATTCCTGTAATGTGAATCCAATGTTGGTTGCCCCAAGAAGCCAACCTCATATTCCCACCAAAAACAAAAAAATTTGGACAAAACCATTTCCAAAATAAATCCACAATCCATAATCCAAAAATCATCAAGGTGGTACCCCGGGCCTCAAGGGTAGGACAAGCTCACCGGGGGGTCGTGGTGTATTGTGAAATGGGGTCGGACTAATTTTTGCCGTCTTCCCTCATTTCATAGCAATATATAAGGGATATATATGGAAGTGTCTAAATCCACTGGAAAACGCGAAACGCAAAACGCGAAACGCGAAAATCCGGAAATTGAATTGATTTCCGAATAACAGTCATTTCGAATATTTTAATTGTTGCCCGAATGATTTCTTGTAGAAATTGAACTATTTTAGGTTAAGAAAAATAAAGACGTATTTGGAAATACGCCTTTACAAACGTTGTAGCTATTTTGACAGCTACTTCCTAACCTTATAATTTTTTGACGGTTGTCATCAATTTTTTGTTAATTAAATTTTGTTAATAAAAATAATATTAGAAGAATTTCAATTTTGTTTATTAAAAGAAAAAACGCGCGCGCGAAAATGAATTTCGAACTTTTATTTGGGTTTTCAATCAACTGTTTTAACTCTGTATCATCCTTTTGTGCTTCTGCGATAATGCTTAAATCTATTTGTTTTTCGCTAACCGCGTCACAATTGTTATTTTCTACGGTTACCCGTGATAAAGTATCAGCTACTACATTTGATTCTCCCTTGATGTATCTTATATCGGAGGTGAATTGGGAAACATAGTCTAATTGTCTTGCTTGTCTTGGACTTCTCTCCGCTTTGGTCCAAATTGCGGATGTTAAAGGTTTGTGATCCGTGAATACTGTAAATTCACGACCTTCCAAAAAATGTCTAAAGTGTTTAATACTTGAGCACATTGCCAAAAGCTCTCTATCAAATGTAGAATACTTAATTTCTGCATTGTTTAATTTTCTGGAATAAAACGTTAAGGTTCGCTTTCATTGTTGTTAATTTGTTCCAACATTGCTCCAATCGCAATGTTTGATGCATCAACCGTCAACTTCAAAGTAGGATTCTCCGCTGGATGCACTAATAACGTTGCCGAAATAAAAGCCTTTTTCACTTTGGCGAACGCGTCTTCGCATTCTTCCGTCCAGTCAAAATTTTTTAAACTCTTAGGTTTTTTAAGCTCCCTAACTAAATGTATATGAATGGGGCTTAACAACTCTGCTAATCGTGGAATGAATCTGTGAAAGTAATTTACCATTCCTATGAATTGTTGAATCTGCTTAATGGAAGTAGGTGAAGGGAAATCCTGGATGAATTTAATTCTATTTTCAGAAGGAAGAATCCCGTTCTTCGTAATTTTGTGACTTAAAAATTCAATTTCATATACACCAAAAAGACATTTCCCTGGGTTAATATTTATTCCGTATTCTTCTAAACGGCCGAACACCTGCTCTAAGTGTTTCTTGTGTTCCTCCTTATTCTTGCTTGCAACCAATATATCATCAATGTAGACAAAAACGAATTCCAAACCAGTTAAAACTCTATCCATAAATCGTTGGAAAGTTTGAGCAGCATTTCTAAGTCCAAAGGGCATTCGAGTAAATTCGAATAAACCGAAAGGTGTAGTTATCGCTGTCTTATAGATATCTTCCTCTTCCATAGGTATGTGATGGTAAGCTCTCACTAAATCAATCTTCGAAAATATGGTACAACCGTTCAAATTTAACGTAAAATTTTGAATGTGAGGAATCGGGTATCTGTCTGGAATTGTTATTGAGTTTAGTCCCCGGTAATCTCCGCATGGTCGCCAATCAGTGGAATCTTTCTTTGGAACCATGTGTAGTGCTGATGAGACTGATGATGAAGATGTTCTGCATAAGCCTAATTTTACCATGTGCTCGAATTCTAATTTAGCGATTTTAAATTTATTAGTGTCGAGTCTTCTAGGTCTTGAAAATGGTAATTGACCTTTAGTGGTAATAGTATGCACTATATGTGACGCGATTCGAGAAAAGGGACCTACTGTCCAAAAAATCGATTTTCGGATTATGAGTGATTCTTAAGGTTTTAAATCTCCTCTTTAATTCTGTGCAATCAGAATTAATTTATTCCAATTACTTTCTGAGCAATAAATATTTACAAATGTGTCTTCAAAAGTGTTTAAAGTGGCAGCTCAGTGTATTCGCTCTCCTCCGTCTTTCTTTCAATCGCTTCTCCTGTAAAGTTTTCTTTTTGGACAGTAGGTCCCTTTTCTCGAATCGCGTCACATATTATGTCGTACAGGTAAATCATAGCGTGGAGGTTGAGTTAGTGAGGGAAATCTAGATAAAACATTACCATATTCACTATCAAAGGAACAATGCCTGGGTGAAGGAGAATCTGTTTTAATCATGATTCCATTAACTGTTAACTCGGTGTTACCATCTATTATTCTCTTATTTTTAAGATCAACCAGCAAATTGAATCCAGAAAGAAAATCTGCGCCAATAATAGGTTTGTCGACGCTTGCTATAATGAACGGAAAAGTTAAATCTCGTCTTAATCCAAAGTCTATCTTAAGAAGTTTTGTTCCGTAAGTATGGATAATTGATCCGTTAGCTGCCGTAAGAATTAAATTTGGATTTCTCTCACATTTTCTACAATATGAATTCGGTATTACTGATAATTCAGCTCCTGTATCAATTAAAAATTTAAGTTTATTTTCTTTATCATAAATAAAAAGTCTATTAGATTTTTTTGGAGTATTATTTTTAAAACACGCTGAAGGGATATTTAGTTTTTTCGATTATTATAGTTGCAAGGTTTAATACATCTTTTAGCTTTGTCGCCGAATTTAAAATGAAACCAACAAAATGGTTTATTATTATTATTATTGTATTTAGATCTATCACTTCTAGACCTTGACCTATGATGAAACTCATTATTCCTATTAAATGTAAGTTTCTTAATTAAATCTGTTAAATTTTCGATTTTATTTTCTAAATCATTAACCTTCTTAGCATAATCAATGTTATTTATATTAATACATTTTTGGTTTACAAAAGGATTTGAAGAACAATCATTGATGGATGAAGTATACTGAAATCTGGAACATTCGAAAATTTTATCTGCTAACATTAGAATATCTTGAATGTTTTGTTTGCCAGAGGACATCAATGCGATGTTAATACTAGGCGGTAATTTTCGCATCCAAAGTTTTCTAATCAGGTCCTTTCCTAAATTCGAAGATATTCCTGCAAGTATCTCCATTGATCTATAAAATTCCGATGGTTTTCGATCTCCCATCTCAGAATTGCATAATAATTGTTCCAACTTTTTCTCTTCAGACTCTGTAAATCTTTGAATTAATGTTGTTTTTAATGCTTGGTATTTGTTCTCCGATGGTGGGTTTTGAATGAAATCCAATATATTCATTATGATTTCTAAAGGAAGAGCTTAGATGACATGTTCGAATTTAGTCTCATCCAGTCTAATTCCTTTCGAGTTAAATTGGCTTTCTGTTAAAATAAACCATGCTTCTGGGCATGGAGACCAGAAAGTTGCTAGCTTAACAGCCGATGCACTGATATTCTCACTATCAACGTGCATTCTCTCACTATCACCACCTTGGACACTCATATTAATCACAATTTTTTTAAATAAAACTCACGTAAAAAGAAGTTCAATAAAATTTCGACTTTACTTAAAAACTTCGCGATACTTTAAAATAACAACCGTGGACGTTCGCGAAAAGAGTCGATTAACACTCAAACTTAAATAAATTCCCGAAAATTTTATTCAAGTTCTCACTTCCTGAAAAAAAAAAAAGAAAAATATTTGCAACAGGAAATAAATTGAATTGTCACCACTACTAAATTATGTAAGTGTAATGTTCTTTTCTTTTGTGTAAGAAATTCTGTACAATTTAAATTTTAAAATTAAAGAAAAATATTTAATTAAAATAAATACTTGATCTCCTCAATAAAAATGAACCTCTTCTTTAAATTTTTCATCAAATGGAATTCTTTCTTGATTTTTCTTCCTTTCTTCGTAAAATTTTTAAAATTTACTTCATTACTTCTTTCTTGATAAATTTTCTTTCATAAAAATTTTTGATTCTTCTTTTTTCTTTTTTGAAAAATTTCTTTGTTCTTCCAATGTCGGGGTCACCAATATGAAATGGGGTCGGACTAATTTTTGCCGTCTTCCCTCATTTCATAGCAATATATAAGGGATATATATTGCCAATTAAAACTATTACTTCACATATTTTATTTTATGTTATTCTTTTATTTAATATATTTATTTAATATTTATTTATTATTATATTTAATAGTTTAAAATTTTATATTTTTTTATTATGTCACGTTAAATAATTACATAACGGTTTTTATTAACTTATTATAGGAGACTTCCTTTTTGAATAAGCTCCTAACTAATACTCTTACAAATATTCAAAATAATTTTTAATATCACAATATTTGTGTGGCTATGTTTTTAAAATTGATTCTGTGTACAGTGTATACATACGTGATATGACAATCCAAATTCCCCAAGTGTATTTCATAGTAGTAGTGAGAATCCAAATTGTGACGTAACCAAAAACACTGTACTTAAAATTATTAGAACAGAAACTGAATGGATACTTGAATAAAACTTATTACAACGAAAAACGTATATACAAGTAGCGACTGCTACATAGTGAGACCCTGGAAGTACCACCTAAATCTGTGCACGACCACTTACCTGCATGTGAGGGCCCCACATCCGGGCGGACACGGAGTACTTATTTTAGCTAGAAGAGCGGCTGAAAAAGGGGGTCGGGGAGAAGCATTTCCGCTGCTATGCCACTGCAGAAATTTAGTAACCCATCATCCGAGAAAAATGTTAAATTGTGTCCCTTTAAATCAAGACTTCCAAGGATTTTAAAACAAAACAATTTATTCACGTAAACCACCTTATTAATAACATCAACAAGTAAATGTATTAAACACAAGAAAATTTATTTCCTGTAAGGCCTTTTACGATAGAATATACATTATTATTTGTGGGATAAAATGAGTTCCTTATCTAAGAAAACAAACCCAAAAAACTTCAATTTAGAGTACTACTTACTTATTTTTAAAATGTAGCAACAACAAAACTATTATCTATTTAATTTCAAAAAAGAAACTACTCATATATTATATTTAAGATCACACAATTTTCAAAAAAGATTCCATCGCTGGTAAAAATTAAAGTTCCGCTCCGCAGACAGTATTTATGACATCCTAGAACTTGGAGGTCATACGTTCATACAGCAAGAACTTTTGTGCGTGCGACTTTCGTACAGACAGTGCAGTTCTTATGCAGCGCAATATGGAATGTCTCTGCGCAAACTCTCGATGGGATTCTGGTGAGTTATCTAGCGACATAACAACTTAGTTTGACAAACTAGTGTGTGTGTGTGTGTATGTGTGTGTGTGTGTGTGTGTGTGTGTGCGTATGTGGTCATTTTTTCCTGCACGATATCGCGCGAACCAAAAAAGATATTGACTTCGTTGAGGTGTCGTTCGAAGCGTATTAACCGAAATATGATCTGAAAAGATTTTCATAAAATTCGGTCGAGCCGTTTTTTTGTTTAAGCGGCGTAAGTGATTTTTGTACCTGCACGATATAGCCCGAACCACGAAGGATATTGACTTACTTGAGGTGCCGTTCGAAGCGTATTAGCGACAATATAATCTGAAAAGATTTTTATAATATTCGGTCGAGCGGTTTTTTGGTTTAAATGACATAAGTGATTTTTGTACCTGCACGATATCGCGCGAACTATAAAAGATATCGACTTAGTTGACGTGCCGTTCGAAGAGTATTAACCAAAATATGATTTGAAAAGATTTTCATAAAATTCGGTCGAACCGTTTTTTTGAAGTTATACTACTTCTTTAGGCGCGTTTTGAAAAATATTATGAGAGTGAATTTTGACGAATTCGCAACGCAACGCAACACAGGAGAAGGCTTAGCATGGAGGATATGGGCGAAGGGGTGGAGGCAATGGAGGGCAAGCATTTCAACTTCCATTCTTCATGCGCACTGGGATTATCATTATTATGGGCATATGGAAATTCGTAGCCGATGCCGGCTCACGATGTCGTTAGGTGAGGGGGTTTATATGCCGAGGCTATGGAGGGAAATAAATTTCATGTTCGATTCATCAGCTGGGATTTTCGTGGGCATAGGAAGTTTCGTAGTGTTTTAGGCACAATCTGTTGGTTGCGCCAATCTGGCTGTGGTTTTATTTTTGTATTTTACATTTGTCAGAGCTATTTTACTAGTATACTTAATTTCTAGTTCGCCCGTAGGCTTGTAGTGGCCTACCTATATTTAGTGGTTGGCCACTAAATATTAAAAAAATGTATATTCCCGTAAATCTAATTTATTTACAATATATATACATTGGATGAGTTGCTAATTGCAACTGAACTTAAAATCTAATTGTTCGCTTTAAGGCTGGAGATATTCCATCGCTTACTTAAAAGTAGACAAGCCTGCTATTAAACTATTTTCTATGGGACACCAGGTAGTTGATATGATAGCCTACCTGGGTCCCATAGGCTGATTTTGGGTGTTTCAAGTTTACTATTTATTCATTTATATTTCGTTTGGCGTGTATTTGCTTGGTAACTCTGCTGCTTTGATAATGCCTTCACTAGCTATTTTTCTTACCAATTCATTCGGGGGCATGATTGCGAAGTCTATTTTGCATTAGCTGGAACATGTATATCAGGATTGGTATAATTTTCGCCCATTTTCCGCTGCAATATAGAGGAAGGTACAGTTCCTAAGTATTTTCCTTTTCAAAAACTGCAAATTATTTGCCACCTTTGTGGATATTGTACTGGTCGTACTATTGATTTATAGCGCAAGTTTTTAGTTTCTGTTGATGCTTCCTAGATTTCATTAACGGCCTTAGGCTAGTTACTATTATACGGGCGTTTATCAGTAGGAGTCTTACGTGTGGGTTCCACATGATTCTGTGATGCATCTGCACTCCCAGGTACTTCATCAAATAATTGTGTGACCATTAATGATTATTCTCCATTGAGAGATTCCTGAAGCAGGTTATTAAACTTTTCCCTGATTAACTTCTACGTTCCATTTATCTAAGTTATCTGTTATTTTGTTGACGTGTGTTTGGAGTTCTTCTGTGGTTTTAATAGGTGAGACTTGTATTCCAAACAAGTGCATCATCAGCGTATTATATGCAAGTTGTGTCAAGAAGGGGAATCATGTTGGGGAAGTCGTGTATAAATATATTGAAAAGCTTGGGGCCTAAAATGGAGCCTCGGGGAACTCCAGACTCAATTTTGAACGGTTGAGAGGTTAGTTCTGTGAAGCAGTCTGAATTTACAAGTTGTGATAGCAGTATCCGCTCCAAAGTATTAGTAGGCAGTATTTGCTCCAAATCAAAAATCTAATTTTTGAAACAAGTGTTATGGCCATACAAAAAAGACTGAGAAGAAGTTCTTGGCAGAGGCGAAGATTCCCGTCCACTATTAACTTTCTCCAAGATCATGTAAATCTAGCGCTGAATAATGATCGATTGGTTTCAAATACACGGCACGGTACCATAAATGATGCTGTATTTGCCCGAAACTCTTTGTATGGTATTTCAGTTATCCTAACGCGCTCAATTTAATTGAGTAACCACAAGTAGAAGAAGCTAGAGAAGTAAACATAATTTAGAAGTGACGTTGATTTCAGTAGTGGCAAAGGAAGTAAAATTAGTCTACCCAAGGTCGATGAACTCACCGGCTCATAACAAACGTGGAAGGATGGGTCTCGAGAGAGCATGGAGAGGTGAGTTATGAAGGCATACCTCCATCGGCTCGGACAATACGAGTACACGCAATGCCCGGCATTCCTAAATGTGAAAGAGGACACAGACCATGCCCTTTTGGAGCGTCGAAGATTAGCCGAGGAACCGACAGCTAAAGGCACGGCTAAGAGCAAAGAAAACTATAATGGTACCATTGTGTGATCTATGGAATAAAGTGGAGGAGAAGTTAAATATCCTCTATTGGTAGCTAAGGCGAAAACCAAAAGGAAGAGAGTAAAGCTTAGAAATAGCAGCAGTATTATCAGGTAGATAAGAGCTGAACCAGCTGGCGACGCATATGAAGGTTAACATTCTTTGCGTGTTGACAGGAAATCAGCCAGTCTTAAGAAAATTTGATGAGGCATCTTAAAACCATTGTAGTTAGGCCTGATAAGTCAACTAGTAGGTGATTTCAATTAGGATTTGAGTCCCGTATAATCTGCAGGCTGGAGCCTGTCGGCATCGTGATGCTTCCAACTTCCAACGCATGAAAATAATAAGACTCCAATTAGTTATTTGTATGCCAAAGAAGTATAACTTCTAATGCGCGTACATAAGTACACACACCCACTGTTTTTTTTGTTTAAACGACGTTTATGATTTTTGTACCTGCACGATACCGCCCAAACTAAAAACTACATCGACTTTATTGAGGTGCCGAAAAAAGAATATTAACGAAGAAATGCTCTGAAATGCTAAGAAGTCTGTTTATTCCATCTTCGTTCATCATACTGGGAAGTTAATCGTGTGGACCGAAGCGGTCAAACCCACATCCCAACTAGTTTGAAATTTTTTTCCCACCCCCAAAAACCAAAATTATCCCCATCCGATTATCATTCATCAGGGAAACTTCGGATAAAATAAATTTTCCGACTGAAGTTTCGTATTTTTCTTCGGAGAATCAGAATCCGTGAAAGACATTGGGGTTGCCATTTGAAATTTTAGATTCATCCCCACCCCCTGCGAGAATGTGAGTGGGTGGTGGAGGATGAGATTTGTGGGCAAACGATTCCACCATCCAAGTTGGGCAACTTTTGACGCAACTTTTATACGCAGAACTCGATTTGACCAAAAGTCTCTACGGTCGGTCCCACCATAAGGTTCATCGTCATCTGCTTTAGCACCCCGCAGACTCTTCTAACTTTGCCTATTCTTTTCTACCCTTCAAATGCAGCTAACTACTAGACCTTAACTTGAACGACATAACGAATTGATGGTACAAAAAGTGACTCGTAAGTTGCACCTAAATTTTTTTTAATTGTTGAAACGATACGGCCCGTCCACTCACCACTCAACAATTTTTGAGCAAATCTTGCTTTTATATAGTTTTTTATGAAAAAAAAAAAAAAAAAAAAAAAAAAAAAAAAAAAAAAAAAACAGTTTTATGACTGCTTTTGGAGACGTCAATATGCTAGCGCCCTTGAAGTATTATAAAAAAGTCATATGAGAACAAGATTTGTGCAAAAATTTTTGTATCGTGTAGCAAGCATGTCGTGTATTAAGCATGTTAAAATTACAATAATTTAATCGGAAACATTTCAGAGGACGCTTCTTCCCGGGTATTTTTAAAATTTTATAATTTACAAAATTAGGCGTATTACAGTCTGCGAGGTTTCTCTTTCTACAACAAAATGAAAAACAAATCCAAAATAACATCGATACTATTATATCGGCCTAAAGGAGGGTAGAGTGAAGCCTAATTTAGTTTTCGAAACTATATATTAATATGTTTAAAAGCTTACATTTCCAGCGCCACCCCAAAACCCGTCTTACATTCACTTTGAAGTTGCTCAAATGAAACGGTTAATAACTAAAAGTAAAAAAAATTACTCCCCATAATTTACTTCGGGTATCAATTCCTGAAGAGTTTAATCAATCACAATTTCTTGAAACACCACCTGGCTTCATTAATTAAACCCCTCTTAAAGGCTATTATGAAGAAACTCATTATACAAGCAGTTGACCCTTCCAATTATGTCTTGGAAAGTTTATAATGAAAAAAAAAAGAACTGCAGAGAATAAAAAAAGGCAAAGATGAAAAGGAATTAAAATTGGGGCGCTTCAAAAACTTTTCCCTCCTCGTCCTGTGGCCACTTTTAAACCGGCACAAATCTTCTTGTGAAAAATAAGATCTGTAACAGCCAACAACAATAACAACAAAAATAATAACAGCAAAAAACGCGGAAAAGCGAAACACAAGCCCAGCCCCGGGCCTCTATCCGATAAATAGATCATCCACCTTTAAGACAGATAGATGTCATATCTGGAGATTTTTCAAGGTGGCGTATCTGCATAGTGGCGATGATGATAAACTGATAATCCATCAAAATTGGAATCCCGCTCAGACAGTGATAAATCGCGATATTCGTATCCTGGTGCGATTTCCCGACGCATGAATAGCGCTCCATTAACCTTGAATGCTCCAATTGCTTTGATTAGAAGCGTTCTTGTGAAACTGTGATAAAATGCCCTTTTTTGGGCATGTTATCAATTTTATCTTGTAGTCAAAACCTGCAACTGGTTGTTACACGTAACGATTTTTGTGGGTGTGGAAGCGGATTTGCATAAGCCCGATTATGCAACGCGACTGTAGTCCTGACATGGTATTCTCTGGGAAATGTCACGTGGATCGAAAGGTGCATTCCGTATCCTTTAGTAAGATTTACTATTTTATTCCAGGATTTTAATAGATCCAATTTTTTTTTTTTTTTTATGTGGCAGTGCTAAGCTTAGGAGTCACCCTTTGTACTACTAGTCCGTCATGTCATTTGTCACGTCATGGTGCAATGTCTAGCAGTAAGCTTAGTACGGTGGAGGGATGAGGGGGGGGGGGGTATAGGTTAAGGATTAAAAGGTACGGTGGGGTATTGAAGAAGGTGGTGATAAAATTGAATGGCGTTAAAACATACAAATCCTATAAGAAATTATCGCATTTTAGAAAGTGATTATTACATAAGGCATGCCAATTTAACCACAATAAAAACAAATGAAAAACTGCATTTTTTATAACGAAACATTCAGAAGAACTTTTCCACTTGTTATAACTTGCCGAAAAATTTCCCAAAAAGCTTTCTTCATGAACTTGGGAAAAGTTTTCGGGAAATTTTCCTATCAAAGACACACTCCATATTAAGCTCACTGAACTTGAAATTATTGCGAAAGAAAAATGGAAAACTTTTTTCTGCACATTATTTTGAAAATAATATACTTTTTTAATATACTTTTATAAACTTCACGTCAGTAGCGTAACTAAGCAAGCAGGCGCCCCCCCGCAGAATCCATAACGGCGCCTTTTCACAACACTCCTTATTTTTGGGATGATTTAAAAAAGAGGTTTTTCGAAATTAATCTTTTATTCATGTTACATGTTCTGCCACTTAATAACTTTCCACCGCTTAAAATCAAACACTGCAACTTGCCCTAATTAAGTTAATATTAATTTACGGAGAGCAAAAATCAACGTGACCTGTTACAAGAATTCAATGTGTAAAACAAAGAGAAGCACGATAGTCGTTTAAAAAAAATGTATGAATTTTAACTATCATCTACGCTTTTTTCGAGATAATATTCATATCCCTCGTTAAACTTAAATAAACCTAACTTAACTTAAATAACTTAATATAACTTAACTTAACTTAATATAACTTAACTTAACTTAATATAACTTAACTTAACTTAATATAACTTAAACAAACCTCGACGTTTTTTCGTCGAGACAAAATCTGCCACTATTTTATCCAGATCAATGCTACTCGCAATTTCATGTTCTATACTCAAAACAGATAAATGACTCAAACGTTCTTGACTTATCCTCGTGCGCAAAAATGTCTTAATCAATTTGAGTTTTGAAAAAGAACGCTCAGCTGAAGCAGAAGAAACAGGAAGTGTTAAGTATAAAAGAAAAACTGTGCACAGATTTGGCATATTTCTAGTTAATACTTGATAATCAAATTGGGATACGTGTTACTATACGCGACAGTTTTGAACGGAATCAGTTGGGAAACTGGATCTGACTGGCTTTCTCGAGTTATGCTTTATAATCAAATTTTTATAAATTAACAGTAGGCGCCTGCGCCTACTATGTGACGCTTGGTTGGAATTTGGAAACTGAGGTTTCATGGGATAGGGGACAATACAAATAAAACCCAACCACCGGAAGCCACGATGAATGGGGAAATCCCTGAGGACGTCCTTAGGGGTCACATTTATCTGTAGTCTATGGAAAAATCATTAATCATGAAAACTTTTGGTGTTATTTTCAACAGCGGTTTTAAAGGACCATTTTTTTCGGCACTCAATACAATGATTGACTGGCGCTCTTCATGAAGATTGCATATCAGCCCTGAGTCTATCAGCGCCTGCGAGCGCCTATGACTGGCTGGCGCCCCCCGCATTGCGGGGCTTGCGGGGGTGTTATTTACGCCACTGCTTCACGTGTAACTATGTAATAAGATCTTGGAAGCTAAATTTGCCCACTTCCCGGTTTCCGATAGAGCTGAAATTTTGCACACACGTATGTGCATGTTTAGACGGTTCGCTTTGTCTCTCCTTTTGGGGCGCCCCAAAGCGAAAATATGTTTAGACGGTTCGCTTTGAGTCCAGTCGCTTTTAAGACAGCTGGAACAAACGGAATGAAAACTAGGGCTGGACAAAAAAAGCAATATTTGTTTTTAAGTGATACTCGAGTGTTTTTTTTAATTGTACAAATAACTAAAAAAAATGCTTACAACAATAGCAAAAATAAATTTGGAGAGCATTTAGATTTTTCATAAGAACAACATAGTATTAGAAGGAGCTTAGCAGTAAGAGTTGGTTGGCTCCAAGGATTTCAAATTAAATAAATATCTTCTATTCTTGTATAAAGAAAAATTATAACATCCAATTGATACAAAAATATTTTACTGGCTGACAATTAGTTAAATTAAAAAGCAATGCTAACGTAATAACAAAAATATAAATCGAGAATACACTGTCAATATATGTATAAAGATAGCGAATATGTCTTCATAACAGTTTTGTAGAGAATCGTATGCTCTACAAAAAAGTCCTTATTATTATGATTTCGCTAAATTCAATAGCTTATACGCAATCAAAATCCATTTCTAAATAAAATTATCACACTTTCTACCAAAGGTGTCAAAATATTTTCATTAAAATGATGATTTTATTATTTTGTTTTGCCCAATTTTTTTCAAAGCGATTGGTTGTTTCGTTTTGTTTTTATGCCCTTAATTTAAAAAAAAGGCCCCATTTTCAATCAAAAAAGTTGGCGAACGAATTTTTGATTTTTAAAATTTTGAAGACGGATTTTTTTTCGTTGAATCCTCTACTTTTAGATGGCGTAAAAAATGATAGTGTCACAATAGAAAAACATCGATAAAAATTCGAAAAACCAAAAACATCCTTTTTCAAATATCAATTTTTCCGTAAACTTCACTAATTCTTTATCTCTCTTTTAAACAATTATTTCACCCACGAAATTAAGGGAAAAACTACAGTTTTAGGCCAAAAAAAAATATTTCTACGTATTGTGATGGCTTATACATTAAAACTTACTAGTAGAACCCAGCACTCGACATTCGAGCGCCATTTTCTAAGTCTATAAGTCTTCAATAACAAAATTTTTCGAGAAGAATAAAACTGAAAAATGAAACAAATTTTTTATAGTTGGAAAAAGCAATGCCAAAAAACCAACTTTTATTATTTCCTACACTGATAAAAAAATTCTTGGCTTAAGAGACTTTTTCTTGAACCGAACGAAAACAAAATTGTCTTTGGATAAGCAATTCTCAAAGCCTTGGTTTTATTGTCTTGGATGAAGACAAAAGTTGACTAGAAGTAAGAAAAAAATTTATTGGTTTGAGATACTCATTTTTTTAATTTAAGCAACTCAAGGTAATAAAATAGTGAATTGCCTTAATAAATATTCTCGAATTAAAACTTCATCGTGTCTTTATTTAATACAAATTTTGTTTTGAATAAAAAATATTTAGTTTCTTGAGTAAAAAATTAAAAAATCTTATTTCGAAAAAGACATATCTTGGTCGAAAAGTATAAGTATTGAGCGAAGAAATACAATTGCTTGGCTCAAGATTTTATAGTGTCTTACTCTGAGACAATATTCTCATATTAAGACTGAAAATGTTTCTACTCAAGACAACGAAACGAAGACTATGGAATTGCTGGAATCAAGACAATTTTTCTATCAGTGTAATGTCACATATTACATTTTATTGTATTAGACTCTACTGGCTGCTAAATACAATTGCCCATGAGAAAAGACTATGCCGTGTTTAAATAATAAGTGTGTTCGCGTACTCAAATGCTGTTATGTGATAAAAGAATTATTCATTCCTCATTTTTTTGGAGAGATGTTGTTCATCATGAAACTCAACACATTTTTGAATCTCTTGAGAATCTTCAATAAAGTCATCGACCTCGTGAAGGTCCTCAAGCTCATCTCAATCTTCATTATTAATAATCTCCTCCGAATCGCTGAGATCTTCTATCTGTTGATTTTCAGAATTAGAACAGTTGCTGCTTCTGAAGGAATACTAGTATAGTTACTTGCAATGGTACTTCATTTTTCCATCATCAAATATGTAGTATCAGATCAATCTTCTAACTATACCTTCATAAACTCAAAAAATCATTTTATTAGGTAATAACCCAACAAGTACACTATTTCGGAGTTAGCAACCATGTGTCTCGCGTGAACGCGTCAAATGTAAGGACAGGATAAGCGAGTTGGAAGGCGAAAGAAATTAAATAAAAAGAAGTACGCGGGCCTAAAACTGTAATTTTTCCCTTGATTTCTTGGGTGAAATAATTGTTTAAACAAATTTTTTCACATCTGAAACTGTTACATGAAGCTCCCTTATAATATATGTATTACATTAAATTTACAGTTTTGCACGACTCTAAAAGCTTTATATCAAAGAGAGATAAAGAATTAGTGAAGTTTACGGAAAAATCGATATTTGAAAAAGGATGTTTTTGGTTTTTTGAATTTTTATCGATGTTTTTCTATTGTGACACTAGCATTTTTTTACGCCATATAAAAGTAGAGGATTCAACGAAAAAAAATGCGTCTTCAAAATTTTAAAAATCAAAAATTCGTTCGCCAACTTTTTTGATTGAAAATGGGGCCTTTTTTTTAAATTAAGGGCATAAAAACAAAACGAAACAACCAATCGCTTTGAAAAAAATTGGGCCTTTTCGAAACATGAAAATCTACATTTTCGTCAAATTTCTTTAAAATTGGATCATTTTTGTGAAAGATAAAAATGATAAACCAAAAACTCGGTTTTTGACGTTTTTCTCCATTTTTTGAGGTTATGTCGAAAAATGGTTTGAACAAAAGCTCTAGATCTTTTAATTATCTACAACGTTTACATTTAACGTTTTTCGATAGGAGGTCTACTTTTCTCAGAAATCGTAAAAAACACGAATAACCCCCCAAAACCCATATTTTGGTTCCCCCGCCCCCTTTCCGGTCATCTGCTGCGGTGCTCTCGATTTTTCCTTGTTTAAGTAGCATTTCTACTAAATTTTCCCGCCATCCATATACTGCTAAGAATTTTTTTTTACTCAAAAATTATCTGCACTGGTCTATTATACGCAATCAAAATCCATTTCTAAAAAAAAATTATCACACTTTCTACCAAAGATGTCAAAATATTTTCATAAAAATGATGATTTTATTATTTTGTTTTGACTATTATTTTGTTGAATTTTCTTATAATAATTGTTAAATTAATTTTTTAATTTAACATTTTGCTTCAGCTCAGCCGTTTTAATAAATATTTCCACAGACCTTTTATTTTAACAATTGTTTATGTACTTTTATTTTAACAATTGCTTTTTTTGCCAACCCTAGAGAACATAAGTTAAAAGATTCTCCTTCCTCATTAAAACACGTCCGCTCACCACGGCGGCGGCTGAAACAAAAATAAAATGGAACACTAAAGTGATACAAAATGGAATTAGAACAAACAGTTGATCAGAAAAGGCGAACGTGAGTCGCTTTAAAATCGAGACGCACTTCCCTCCCACCCGAACACTCCCCGCATCCACAAATTTCGTGTTAAAAGGTGGTGGGCGCGACCCGTCTAAACAGTCACTATAGTTTGGATGACAATGCAATCTGACCATTTTGTATAATATTCCAGATGGCGGTTCCAAAATGGAGGCCGATTTTTGCATTGTGCTCTGTGGCGCGCTAACGAAAAGTTGCACTATTAATAAAACAAGAATATAGGTAAGGAGCGCTCCACGCTTTTTTACATTTATGTAAGTGGCTGCAGCAATAAAAACCTTACATTCAAAATTATATTTTACTTTTTGGCTCATTTTAAAATAATAGCGTATTTTTTAGTTTTTTTAAACTATTTATTTTTTTTATTCACTGGCAATGCCAATACTGATAATCCTCCTATAAGGCGATATCTACACAACACGGTTTTGATTTGACGCAACTCAAAAATGCCGGCTACTATTAGTAAGCAATCATACAAAAATAAGGAGTCTATGTAATGTTATTTTTACTTACATTTTTTTAACTCACAACAAGTAATATGTACTTGTTTTCATATCTTGCATACTCCATTTAGCACACTTCCGGTTATCCCGTCATGCTGAAATTATAAACAGCTTCAGTACCGATGACAATACAATATACACTGCACGACAACTGATTAGCTCCCCTCCCCCTCCCCAATTTTTTAGTCCTTTACTATTAAAAGATGGAACGATTTTTATTACTTTTAACAAAGGATGCATTGAGTTAAGAAGAATTATTGGGTAGTATTCCTAAATGCAACGGAGTACTGTAGAGAAAGGAGCAGCAGCGGTCGATTAACACCACGACTTGGAAAAAGTACATATGGGTACACCGCAAAGCCTTCTATATTTACAAGCCATGCACAAAGAAATCTCACACTCACAATGAAAGCATAATAGGACTTCAATTTAGCTGTCAAACTGTGTGGAGTGTGGTTATGTTGGTTTATTGGGAATCAATTAATCTTCTTTAACCAATTAAAAACAAAAATTTCGGAAATTAATTGTAACATTTATTTACTACATATTACAAAGTTGAGTTAATAATGTAAATAATAAGTGAAAATGCTTCCCTGACTTTCTTCCTTAATGGATATCATGCCGTGTTTATCACACCAAGCAAAAGCCGTACCTGGAGGTAGGAAACTACCGCTAAAAATAAATTTATATAAATATTTGGCAATATTTAGCAAACTATTCGTTTTAACTTATCTTCATTTGCTTATATTCCTATAAAACTGTAACTGGCTGCAACAAAAACTGGCTGATCCGTCATGTGACATCATGGCCCCAAAGAACAATTTCCAGTAACAAAGCACAATTTTGCTTAACTACAAAAATCGCGCCAAACTGATATTATGCACCTGTTATTTTTATAAAAAAAAACTTATTTTTAACAAAAATCACGGCGCTTTCATTTAATAAAAGACTTTCCGCGGCGCGAATCACTTATTTTCCTCGGGATTTTGACATGTTGTTCCTCCATAACCAACATAAAACCCGCAAATCCTATTTTTAACATGTATAGTTAAATTATTAATTTATGACACATATTACGTTTTACTTTTTTCACTGTTTCACGTTTTTGATTTTGATGACATAACTTTTATTTTAAACAAAACCACACTTGCAACAGCACTTTCCGCGGCACGAAAACTTCTTTCCCTTTGATTTTAATGCAGTGCTGGGCATTCCTATGCCCGCGGGCAAATGAGCTTTAAAGCTCTGAATATGTATACGAAGTCAAATGACTCGAATATGCACAAAAAAGCATATCAGCCCAGCGGGAAATGTGGTCAGGTATTCTCAAGTGACACATCACAGATGCATCTTAGGGCCTACAAGTTTCATGTCTCGATAATAATGCATCCCGGTATTATGACAGGGAATCTAGGCGGAAGGGGTACAGAATTTTTCCTGCACTTTCAGCTAACGTGAATCGGCCTGTTCGCGCTTGCGTTCCATTAGCAACATTAAGAAGCGATCTTTGTTCCATCTTTCTTACATTCCCCGTAAGGTATAAAAAGCTCTTTTAAGAGACGCAATCGTACCCAATCATACATTCTAGACTGCTTCATGGTCCTCTTTGAGGAAGCACATGAAAAAGCTTTATATGCCTCCCTCCTGCGGACATGCTAATGTTAAAAAGAAATGGAGGTGGATACGAAGGGTCATGCATCGCATCTTCCAAGGGAGTGATCTAAGATTCATTATTGTATGATTCCATTTCCCGCTGGGAGGCTTAAGACTTCATGCGAGTGGGAGCGTATTTTGAGCGACTTTGTGCTCATTTACTGGATAACAGTGTGAAGCTTTAGAAAGCTTTTGATAGCTTTTACACAAATGCATTTCTTTAGCTGTGTAGGTTTGCCCGCCACTGAATGGGATTTTGACACTTCACGAAATTTTGGTTGGGACTTCATACAACCACAAACACACACATGCAGCATGGCTTGTAAATATAGAAGGCTTTGGTACACCGCATAGCAGGGATAACCTCTAGTTCTAGTACCAAACTATATGACGAGACGAAACGGCCAGTCTAGTATATATCTTTGAATTTCCACCGAAATGTTGTTGCATTTGTTAATTTGAGCTTCTAAGTAAGTGAACTTGTTTTCTGATTCTGTATTATTTCTGGCGATTGTTATATTTGGTGCTGTTTTTTTAATATTATTTCAATTAGGGTTTCCAAATATGTTTAGTCCTATGGTTGTTGATGATAAGTCCGCATTTCGATGATTTAGTCCGCCTCTGTTGGTTTTAAAAGGGCACCGATACATTGTTCTGAATTCTTTGAATGTAGACGATTCACTGCTGAGATTTCGCTCTCAATGAGGCCCAGTTCTGCCTTAATAGCTACGTCAACAAGCGAAAGCGCCTGAAGAACAACCCGAAGAGGTTCAATTGCTATTATTACATCCAGACAAAACAACGGTTTGATGTGGTTTATGGGCTAGTGGAATAATCTATCCATATTTTTTGAAAAATGAAACCGGCCGGAATCCGGAATGTAACTGTGAAATTGAAGTCCCACAGCCTGTGAAAGCCTTCTTGCGCAAACTTGAGCAGTTAATTTATCGCTTCTGACCGGCGAATTGGCCATAGATCAAGTTGTCCATAATAGTAGAAATAATCTTTAAAAAATATTTGTAAGGAATGGTTCTTTTGTATGACGTTAAAATTGAATTTTTTTTAATTTTGTTTTAGTTTTGAAAAAAGTACCTCTAAATAAATCGCATGTCGGATTATTATCAACTGGGTTACAATTTGCCATATTGAAAAACGCGGTGAACACAGATATGCCGTAGCAACCCTACCCTTCTTCCAAATATCATCAAACTTCTATGGCCCCCGCTTCTTTGTTTATTTCACTGCCTGTTTTCACCCAGATTGATTTGCTAGTATTTAATTAAAGTATCCTTTCACAATTGCCACGCCATCTCTGATATCACCCAGAAAATATCTGACTGGCGTTTCTAATTAAATTTATTTCGGTTATGGGGCTTCGTAACCACTAGAGCGAACGCTGACGATTAATAATATTCGAAATAAATTCTGCTATAAAAAAATCCAAGTTAACTCAGATGGTTAGTTTAGGTTAGCTAATGTATGGTATAAGGTATTGAGCCCATAGTTGCTTGAAGCAACTTTTGATGCAACAGCTCGAATGCCCGTGTTAGTTCTTAGCCATTTTTTTGCCAAGTTTTACAGCCGTCATATCCCCCTTAAAAAGCCAAGCGGCCGTGATTCCCACCATATGTCCATTTTTTATTTTTACTCGGGAGGCCCATTATTCATTCTTTGTTGAACTAGTCCAAGTCTTCATTGAAAAAAGGCAGATCTTCTAAGTGCTCAATCTTGGGCTGGATAAAAGCAGGTCGTAGTCCAAATGAGCTTCTTTGACCCGCGTATTGGTCTGCTAACTATCTCAATATCCGAGTCTCGCAAGGGCTTTAAGGCCTTCGTGGAGCTTGTTCTCATGTCCCTTATTGCCCGTATTGTTGTCGTTCTCTGAATTTTTCCATACTTTGTTATATTATAGGTTCTCTTCAGTGCTGGCCACTACCACAGAGAACAATAATTGAGAATTGGACGGACGGTAGAATACATTCATAGAACCACCTTTAGCTTACGACCCCATCTGTTGGGAGAAGCCAGAAACTTTTACTGCCGGCAGTAATATTTAATATCTTATCTCTTAAATCTCAACGATCAAATGTTGGAATTTCTGGATTTCTCAACTTAATATACACACGAGTCGTAACCACATGTGCTGTAGCCCCAAATGCAATTCAGGAACAAGAAAGATTTTCAAAATGTCACGGTAGCGATCACCAGTAAATGTTACAGCATTGCCTCTAACATCATCGAAGAGCTCCGTATGATGACGCTGAACCAAATGGTACCCTACAGTCATTTTACGAGGATGTAATGGTCGTTGGTATATCAATTGAGGATTTTCAAATACCCAATAGCCATTCTGATATTAATAAAACCAGCCAAGTCGAAAGTGCCTTGTCCACTCTTGATGCTCCGCTATAAATTGTTATCGACGACTATCCGCAATTATCTAATATGAACTGACAAGTGACAGCCAAAATGAAGGATAAACAAAATCGGCATGAGACATAAAACACACCCTGTATTATTTCAATTTCTTTGTCAACCAGGTATCAGGTAGTGCTGTTCGGTTGAAGCATACAATATCTAGTGTAATTCAAACCCTAGCATTACCTAAGTAGTTTTTAAGAGGTAAATACTAAAACATTTTAGAGTTTACATTGTTTATCGTCTAACCACCTCAATGAAACACTACTTAATAATATCTTTTTTCCAAACTACACAACATCCAGCAACACATTAGATCCCAGATTTTAAAATATATTTTTCTCCATACTTACATTTTCCAAATATTTTAGTAAATTTCCAATCTTAACCGGTTGCATTAAACTCTTACCTGAAAACTTATGTTGCAGGTGAGAGGGTTAAAAGAAGGAACTAAAAGTCATCAAACTGCAATTCAAAAACTAAAATTGTGTTTGCTTTCGTAGTATCATCATTTCCATAGTGCTCTGCGTGAGTTGCATAAATTGAAAGTGAAATGTAATCTCTTAGTGGATACAAGAGCAGATGTTTCACCTGCCTAAAAGCTTTAGAAGCACTCGTATACATTTACCTACTTAACTGCTTTAGGATTACTGAGAATTGTTTCATTTTGCTATTTTGAAATGGCACATCACAACAAGTGCTTGCCAAAACCAATTTCATATTATAAAGGGAGATTTGTCAGGGGCTTAAGTAGAAGTCAGAGGATGATATATATGAGGTATTTTGGAAGGTATCATTGGACAAAACTATAAGTACCTACATCGAAATTAAAATGTCACTATGCAGTTCATTACGATTTTGGAAGTTATGCCATTTCTGCTGAATGTGCTTTGGGACGATTCGTATTCGTTTAATCATATCAATCTTTATATTACTCGAATAATTTCTGTCTAAAATATAATCTGATTATTTCATTCAATTTCAAGTGATGCAGAACGATCTCATAAAGGTAGAACAAAAAAAAAACTCCCACACACTTCCTTTTATTAACAATATAAAGGTGATGACAGAAAATAAATGCAAGCCTGACTAACGCATCTGATCGTCTCCCACTTTATATGTATGTTTGCCTTCGTAGATTGCACCATACTGTCTAGTGATGAGCACAAATGGACTTGTTCTTGCACAAGACTTAGTTATGCTTGCAGGAACAAGAACAAGACAGACTGCAAAAGAGCAAGACAGGCAGTACTTCGTAGTACAGACCTAGACTAGATTAGTCTTGTCTTGTTCTTGCGTTTGCTCATCACTAATACTGTCAATGGGCCAAGCCACTCGATAACACGAGAAATTGGTCTTAAACAGGTTTATGGCTATACGAGGGGCGCTTTGTTAGAATAATTTTTTTATCTTAAGTACAAGTTGTGTTATGTGCGTATTGTTTTAACCTTCTATTCTCGATTCTTTCCTATGTAACCGGTTTTCATTTCCTTTCTGTCCTCTCGTGTACCATGGCTCAATGGAAGTACTCACAAAAACTTGAGGTTAATAAAGCTATTAAAACCGGCAGTATGCCTTAAATAACTCCACTCCAGGCCTCGGCGTCACGTAATTGCAATCATACCGTAAACGTGACCCAAACAACCCCTAAGTACAAGGAATCTCTACAAACCCATTATTAAAATAATCAAAAAAAAACCTTAAGATACATTTACAATCTCAACAAATAATAATCGACAAGCTGAATGGCTGCAAATGTACGGGAAAGCATAATCGACACCATAAAAGTCTCCACTAATATCCGAAACCCATCTGCATAATTGCACCACTGATAGTCCAAAATAGCTCTTTGCTTCTTAAGTATACTTCCACGCTGCCCCTAAAGGCCCCCACACACAGTAAAAGAATTTCATCAAACCCGTGCTCACAACATGACCGGTTCACAATAGATTGTTTTGGTTGTATATCCGCATTTCGAGTTACATCCAATTTTACCGTGTGTGGGGGCCTTTAGAGAGACCCTCGAACAAAGTACGCATCTCCACAGATTTTGGAAAAGTACATCATTAAGGCCCCCATACACGGTCAAATTGGTTGTACATCCAGAATTTCATCAAACCCATAAGCGCAACGAGTTTTGGTCGGCCGACCGGCCCACAATCAATAGTTTTGGTTGTAGATCCGCCCTTCGACTCTGTTTACTAAGCTCTAAGCAACTGGTCTCGGTTCAATTGTAAAGGCAATGGATTAAGGGTTCTCTTCCCAGCAGGAAATATATGAAAGGCCTTCGATTCCCACGATGCTCAAATCTAACACTTGCAAATTTCTTTATCATTTTAGTAAATATCCTTCTCTCAATTGCAACCGACCGAATTATCAGCTTAGTTATGACGGTGCTTTGCGCCAGTTTGATGCTTTCGATAATGTAATCTGAAGCCAGTTCCACACTTAGAGGTGTGACAATTAAGTAATGAGACTGATTATATTGCCGCGATTGTGGTAACCCTGCGACCTTGAAATTCCCTTTCCCTTCTCTCGGCATCCTTCCCTCTAAATTGATATATTTGCCATCGCTCTAGCTTGTTTAGTTCGCCTGCTCTGACGTGTTGAGTAAACGTGTGTTCGTGTTGCTCGTCACGAAAATGGAAAAACGAAATCAAGAACAACGCGTCGCTATAAAATTTTGCGTCAAATTGGGCGAAACAGCTTCGGAAACGTACGCTAAAATTGTAAAAGTGCATGGTGATAGTGCTCTTAGTCGTGCCCAGGTGTTTCGATGGCATAAAGAGTTTAAGGACGGGCGTGAAAGCGTGGAAGACGAGGCGCGGAGCGGGAGACCAGTCGAGGTGCGGACTGACACGAATGCGCAGCGTGTGCGCGCCCTCATCCGTGAAGATCGGCGTTTAACAGTTGGAATGTTGCCGTCGGAACTGGGTATGAACCGTGAAACAGTCAGACAAATTTTAACCGACGATTTAGGGATGAGAAAGTTGTGCGCGAAGATGGTTCCAAGGAACCTTTCCGAGAAGCAAAAGCAGCATCGAATGACCGTCGCAGAAGACTGTTTGGAACAAGTGGAAAACGATCCCACGCTGCTTGATCGAGTTATTATAGGGAATGAGAGCTTGTTTTTTCAATACGACCCGGAAACCAAACGCCAAAGCTCACAATGGTTGTCTCCGCGACGCGTTGTTCTTGATTTCGTTTTTCCATTTTCGTGACGAGCACCAGGAACACACGTTTACTCAACACGTCAGAGCAGGCGAACTAAACAAGCTAGAGCGATGGCAAATATATCAATGGAGAGGGAAGGATGCCGAGAGAAGGGAAAGGGAATTTCAAGGTCGCAGGGTTACCACAATCGCGGCAATATAATCAGTCTCATTACTTAATTGTCACACCTCGTAGTCTTTGTGATCGGGAACTCAACAGGGCTCAACAGTGAACCCATTCTAGATAGGATCTGTAGGAATCGTGTTGAACTCAACGTTTTTGAAACGAAGTACTGTTTAATCTCAATCAAAAATTGTACTACGTTTTAGAGAACGCTCTGGAACGGATGACCCAACCCATAGGTGTACCCAGGGAGGTTTTGAGGACTCAAACCCCCCCCGAAATATAGGCAAGAACATTATGAACGCACAGGATAAAGATATGAAATGGAAAGTATTGAGTAATCTAAATTGATATTGGTTTAAAGAAGAAGAGCACAAAATATCGTCATGTTGTTGGCCAGGGATACGGCGGTGCAGCTGTAATCCGCGGACTATTTTATGGTGCTCAAGTGTATGCTTGCGAGGAATGCCCCTTGACTCCTTACACGCACTGAAGTGCACACTCCCTAGTGGTATCATATTCTTGCTCTCAAGCTGACATTCTCAATTGAGTTGGTGTAGTGCAGTCAATAGAGTTTATTTCACACGTCTGCTCAGAGTGCAGACATCCAGAACAGTCAAATACGAGAACTAACCTCAAAAAACCCGTTCTGGCAATGTGTGAAACTCTGTGAGCGAAAGTTTACGTTGGTATGGTGCAAGCGTTGGAAGAGTTGCAAGGAAGTCATAACATCAAAACAGCGCAGAAGTCATTTCAAATGCTGAATATTGCGATCGACCAACTTCATCATGGCATTGGAGAAAATCATGAGCTATACGAAAATGCTTGGTAAATAACTTCAGGCAGTCGACTGTGACTTGATAAAAGCGTTTAGTAATTATTAGCTAGCAAGAAGACATACGAATCGCGTAAATGCTCCAGCTTCCGATGTTTAAAGACACTACAAAATCAACTATTTTATTCCGTTTGTATATCATGTAATAAGCCATCTGACTGCTAGTTTTTTCAGTGATCGGTAATGCATTACCGTTTTATGCAGCATTTTTCCAAAACCGCTTAACTTGTGCTTACACAGAGATCGACAAGTGCATTGTAATGACTGCAGAAACGAATGCACCGACTGTCAAAGGTAAGTTAAAAATCTGGGAAGAAGAGTGTCGATCTGACAGCGCTTAAAGTACTGTGAAAGGGCTGAACCACTGTGACGAAAGCTTAAACTATAAAATCCACAGATAGCCTCGTTAAAGTTGGCGACCTCAACGACAACTCTGGAGAGGACATTTTCCTGCTTAAGAAGATTAAAATGTGATCTGAGAAATGAGATATCTCAGTACAGACTGGCCTTACTTAATTCACGTCATCGACTCCGAATAGTGGTTATTGAATTTGCCAAAAAATAGAAGAATATTCCTTCTGTAAACAGTTTTATAGATATGAAAACAAAATTGTAACAAAAATGCAATTTTGCTGCCTAGGGCCATTTTCTTAAAATTCTGGGCCGACACCACCTGAAAAAAATTCTGGATACGCTCATAACATAACTCATATTTATTTTGAGATATTGAGGCCAAAAGTACCACGGTAATTCGCTTGGCCTATTGTACTACACCACTATACCTTATATTTCTTTGTCAGACGGCTGGAACACGTTTAGCAGCCTGCCTAGTGGCTAGCGGATTCCTCCCGTTTATTATATTTTTTATCCTTCTGGGGTCCCAGTTTCCCTGGATGATGGGAATGCTTCCCCTAGATTATATGGAGGCTGGTACTTTCAATTTTCTGGCGGGTCCAGGTCTGCCTCTTGGCTAGCCGGGTTCCAGGCTGCCGTCCTGCCTTTGGTCTGTAGCTAAGGAGGACTCAAGTGGGCACCCCAATTCCTCTTCGGCCCTCCTTGCCTTGGCCCTCTCCAGATTAACTGGTCCCCAAAAGCCTCATAAGTATGGTAACAAGGGTAAGGGTCATCCTGACAGAGCCTCCATATCAAAATAAGGCATTATACAACTGGGTGCGCCTGTGCCATGGGAGATCGTTAAACGACGGTGCAAAATCTACCTACTGCCATGCAGCCCTCGACACGATTACTTAACATCTTGGCTTAGTGGCCCCGATCATATTAGCCCATCCCTTTCAGGATAGCATCCACAAGAAGGTCATGATAGCAGTTCCACCAGTACGAGATAGTTACGGCACGTGCTTATTTAAATATTTAAATACACTACATGCTGCTCCTCCTATTTCGCTTGTGACAGACCACTCCAACATAACTTACTAAGATAACTTTAAGTAAGGATCGGCGATCAAGTTTTCAAGCTATTTTTTAAGAGTCCTCCTCGAACAAAGAAACTCTGCTCTCGCTATTGCGAGGTATTGTCAAAGAACATGGAGAACAGGCTCATCTCATCCTCCTCCAGGCAAAGCCTGCAGGTTGGGTCCTCCGGCTTTCCTATCCTGCATCAGTGGTAAATTAGGGTGCAGTGCCAAGTATCCACACATGATTTTTACTGCGCCTTAGCAATTCCTCGGCAGTGTTAGGAGACGGCAAAGGAAGGAACCGCTTACAGTTGGCCAGTCCAGGCGCTGACCTCCAGCGTTCAGTATGTTTCATCAAAGACCGATCGGCTAGAGTTATTTGCAGCAAATTGGTACCTACCTGCACCTGCTCTGATAGCAGGCTCTGAAGGGATGAATGGAATGTCAGAGCCCTATTTAGTCCGCCGCCCAAACCTGTCTCTGTTTTGGAGCTATTCGTGTACAATACTAGATACCTTAGGAAAGGTCCTGGTTAGCCTGTCTTGCAAGTGCACAGAGGGTTGCTCACCAGGTTGCCTAGAGGCTTGTCGAATCTGTTGACTATTGTTGCTATCGCTGGGCACTGACAGATAACATGATGGGCAGACTCATTTCACTCAAGGAAAAACCTGCAGTTGGGCTCCTTCACCGTTTCTATCCTTCAAAAGTGTTAGTTCCGGACGCAGTGTCCGGTCATCAAAGAAACAATTGCCTTGACAATGCCAACAAGTGTCTTGACATTTAGCTAATAAGTGTTCTGTCATCCTTTCTTCTGTGTCCCAACACGTTGCTTGGTACTTGTTGTGTGGTCGGGAGAGTTAGGTGCAAGAGAACATCAAGAGAATTTATGGGGTATGTTCTCCTGGCCTTTGCTGCCATTGTCTGGTTCCTTCGCAAATTTATGATATTGGCCCCTGTGCTGAAAGTCGCATGTGAATGTCGATGTCGTCACGTTTTTTTGAATTGGCGAAATTGTCGTTTCAGTAAAATTAAGACTGTCAGCACACGGATCAGAGAGTCTATGTGCTATTTTTTTGCGTATCGTGAGGAATAAACATTTTTAGTTTGAAGAATAAACATTTTTGAGTTGGTGTTTCGCGATTAAAGATGTTAAATTCTTGTTGTGTGTGGTAGCTCGAAAGGTGAAGATATCAAACACGAAGAATTAAAAATTTTATGTTATTATTTCTTCATAAACAATTGCTTAATTTGTTAGCAAATCTCTGCCCTTTAGTCACATTTGGATGGTTTTCTAAAATTTGAACTTATGTTTCGAATTGTTTTCTAGTTGTAATTTTTATTCTGAAATTATTAAAAACTTAAAATTAAACACTCCAAAATAACAAATATGTATTTTTTTTTTTCAAATTTTCCTACTTTGTCACCAACGCAAACAGCCCGACCAAAAGTGACAACAAAATTACATTACAAAAGACTGTCAGCACCTCAAATAAGCTGTCGTTTATGTTAGCAGATTTTACACGACAAGAATCGACTATCAGCACTCCGCTGTATTAATCTGACTTCTTATGACAGCAAATACGACTTTCAGCACAGAGAGCATTATGTCCTGCTCAGCGAAGAAGTAAACCATTAAGAGACTTGTGGGTACCACTAAATTAAAGTATTCCACTTAGCGGCACAAGCCAACAAGTGCACTTTAAAACAATCTAGCCTATTTTCAAAAATCAGTGAACATTAATAAACCCGTAGCTTCTACGTTACAGAAAAGGATGGACCAGCTTTGGGTTAAAATCAAATTGCATTGCTTAATTAATTTTTAGAAAAAAAATCCTTTGAATAAATTTAATTAAAACTTCGATTTGAAAATTTTTCGCATTTATTATTTATTTGCATTTTTGACGTTTTTTTCTTCTTCTTCTTATTCATTAATCTATTTCTGCATTTTCTAAATTAAAAACAAAAAGAAAAGAAAAATCCTTTACAAAGTTCATTCTGATTTCATGATATAAAAATTAATTAATTTTAATTGGTTTTTAAATTTTATTTTATATTTTCTTTTTAAAATATTTATTTTTACTATATGCAAAAAGGAACGTTTTTTTCCCCACATATTTCATTAAAACAAAAATAACATAAGCCGCACGAAACACGGGAGGATAAAGCCATTAAAAATTTTCAAGGTACTGAAGACTGATGAAATGAACGTTCTTCAAGTATCTAGAATTGATTGGCAGGTACAAAAATTTCAATAGAAAATAAAACGAGATTGGTTCGTGAACTTTTTAAAAAGGTTTTCATATTTAATGGAATCATTTGCTTTATTATCTGATATACTTTTTTTTAAATTTATTTATTTTTTCATGTTTAAATGCAAGATGAATGATGTTTTATCTCTATAACCTTGTGTGTGTGTGTGTGGTTTGAATGAAATTTTCATAAAATTATATTGCTGTAAATAATGTTAATTTTTTTTATGTTTTAGTGCTTTAGTTTACTATACTTACATTTATTAGTCAATTTTAATTATCTACTAATTAATTTTGATTTTATATTACGGTTTTATATAAAAATCTAGAAAAAGTTTAACCACATAAAATATGCTTGCAAACTCTTGGTTATTGTTTTTATAAGCATAGAATCACTCACTAGAGATTTATTTACAATTATCATGCTGGCTAGAATAATTTGGCTAACTATAATTGTTCG
The DNA here is from genome assembly GCA_949987705.1 of Thereva unica. Classification (NCBI taxonomy): domain Eukaryota; kingdom Metazoa; phylum Arthropoda; class Insecta; order Diptera; family Therevidae; genus Thereva; species Thereva unica. The sequence continues at coordinate 126,892,918 of OX465283.1, read as the reverse complement.
ATTTTTTATTTTTTATCATTTTTTTTTTTTTTCATAAAATTGCTATATATGTATAAGGATAGAATTCAACAATTTCGTTTGTATATTGTTTTACTCAATCAGCTACAGCCCCTTCGTATCAATAAATGTATTCATTAATAGAAGAGAGGGTCATCTTTATTGAAAATTTACAAAGTGGCGAAAACAACTTCATTTTTCCAATCAATTCCCTCGGGGGAAGTCCTTTCATGGCATACTTTAAAAGGAGACTGGTCATGGTCCATACAAAATTACCCCAGGCCCGGCGCAAACGAAAAGTATCTCAGATTATCGATTATAATGTGTGTTGAAATTCTGTATAGTTTTTATATCCCTTAACTATGGCAAAGGTGTTAATATTGCTATTTTTGTTTATTCAGGCGAAATTCCAAATATCACCCTATATTTTTGTAATGCTATAACCTATTTTCATGAATAAGGTATCAGTGTACGAAGAATACTCCCACCTATCTAAAATTGTAAAAACGACGGTACCACAGTACCAACTTCCAGAGTTATGAGTCGTCAAAGTCAAAATTTTGTTTTTTTAACAAAAATGTCACTTTCAACCACCTTTTTCTCCAAAATATTCATAGTCAACTAATGTTTTTTTTTTCCAGAATAAGAAAGCTTGGAGTTTTTCCTATGAATAATGTCCAGACAATTTTTATGCTACGGCCTTTACTTTCGAAGTTATAAGCAATTTAAATGCTAAAACTGGCCTTATTTGTGGAAATTGCAAGCAATTTTGACTTTGACTTTTTTTCACTTAGTTCTTTTCGACAAAAGCTTAGGAAAAAGAGTACTAAAAAAGTACGAAATAACGCCAATTTTAGTATTAAAATTGCTTATAACTTCGAAAGTAAAGGCCGTAGCATAAAAATTGTCTGGACATTATTCATAGGAAAAACTCCAAGCTTTCTTATTCTGGAAAAAAAAAACATTAGTTGACTATGAATATTTTGGAGAAAAAGGTGGTTGAAAGTGACATTTTTGTTAAAAAAACAAAATTTTGACTTTGACGACTCATAACTCTGGAAGTTGGTACTGTGGTACCGTCGTTTTTACAATTTTAGATAGGTGGGAGTATTCTGCGTACACTGATACCTTATTCATGAAAATAGGTTATAGCATTACAAAAATATAGGGTGATATTTGGAATTTCGCCTGAATAAACAAAAATAGCAATATTAACACCTTTGCCATAGTTAAGGGATATAAAAACTATACAGAATTTCAACACACATTATAATCGATAATCTGAGATACTTTTCGCTTGCGCCGGGCCTGGGGCACATTTGACCAGTCTCCTTTAATTCGTTAGCTAAACGACATAATCAAGAAATAATCCCAAGAGGTAAAGCAATATTCCAGAGTATAAGCATAAAATTAATATATGTAACATTGCATCATGACCGACTTATGACGTAATGGACTGATAGTACAAAAGATCTTTTTACGTAAAAAGTTCAGACAATTATTGATCATTTATCAATAGTTCTTAATAACAATAGTTATCAGCTACGATCGTTGCGTAAAACTTTGCCTTCAGACTCGTTTTTGTCACTAATCCTTTGTGATATTTATCTAAATTCGTTTAATTGCTTTTGATGATGTATCAATTTTACTATAATAAATTAATAAATATTTTTGTTCTTCAATAGTCGAAAACCAAAAACCCGGAACCTTTCTTTCATGGACGAAATGCTGCACCAGTGTACCGTCCTCGTCCTGCCATACCAGAGGTCTGGGATTCAAGCCCCTCCGGGGATTGTCCTTGACCTTTCCATTTCTCCGAACTAGATAAAACAGCAGAATACGATGATTTAATTCAGTGGTATCCGAAGTGGGGTACGCGTACCCCGAGGGATACGAAGAATATTCTAGAGAGTATGGCAAATTTATTTTCAAAATACTTTATGCCCTCTCCTTTTCGCTTTAAAACGGGTGGCTATCTTTACTGGTGCACGGGGATATCATGTTGAGGGACTAGGTCTATGTCAATGCTGTCTTGCTGTAGGGGCCTCTGAATAGAGAAGACGAGGAAGAGCAATTTATTAAGCACGGGGAAGCATTTTGGCAACACTAATAAATAGCATTCTTTACGTATTTGTGTCGATCCCGGTCAGTGGCTGTGTTATATTCATTCAAAAACCGGGAGGGATATCGTTTCTCAGCAACCATCTCGGTGAAAACGCTTCACTTGGCTAAATGTTTGAAGCAGACCCTTCGCAAAACCTGAACAAATTTCACTACGCCTATGTCCGGGATCGACAATGTATTTTGTTGTTGTGGGGTAAAGTGAATGTATTTTGTTGTTGTGGTTAAAGTGGAGGGAGAGAATTGGAGAGAAAATTTCTTGATCCCAAGTGCTTCCCTCAAATCCGTGTACATGTACGCTATTTTCGGTTCCTTATCTTCTCTATTCAAAGGTAGGGGCTGGAAGTTATCACGCAACCCTTGACACGATGTTCATATCGGGGAGCAATGGAGTATTTACAATAAATATGTCAGAGTATGAAGTCAGGCGCAGAGTTCAAAGTGGTTGGCACTATCTTGCATGAGGTTCTTTAAGAACATCAATGACTGATTGTAATCAGGACTTTTTGAAATTTCGCCGGATTTAACTAAGCAGAAATGGTGTTACAACTACTCATGTAGTGAAAGAACAATATATGGTCTAAAAGGGTTCTGCCCAGCAGCAAGATGGAGAATCACCAAAAGGTTGATATCTTCCCCTACCAATGTCACATATTCATCTGACTAGGGCGAAATTGCAAGAAGCTGCAGTCTTTGTTACAGCCTGAAAACCGTTACCAACAATGCGCTTTCAAGCCCATCGCTTTGCAAAAGTGGCAGTTGATCCTCTCATCTGCGGCAAAACCTGTACTCAGTGACATTAGATCAATTCAACAGCTGCTGGAACCAGTTCACCAGCTTATGTGCGTCCGTGTTGTCTTTTACGTAGCAAGCATCTTTCCTGTGGAGTAAAAGTCTTTGGCTAATGTTTCGCTAAGTTCGCTGGAAAGTTACTATTCTAGTGCTACTGGAAAATTATGTACCAGAAACTAGTCCGTTTTTCTCGAGTCTAACTAGTCCAGTGAGATTAGAAGTTTTCGCGTGAGTAACTGGCCAGATTTCGTCTAGTTTCACTAGTTTCTCGTTTTTTCTCACAAGAAACTAGGCAGAACTTATCGAAACTCGACAAATTTCCACTTGGGTAGTAACGTTGCGAGCCGGCCCAAGAATATAGCGCTTGGAGCTCACCAAAATAGGGCTGTGAGTATTCAATTCAAACATTGACGGAGCCCTGCCTTGTAAAGGTGTTGGCATTCCTAAATTAATTTGTAAAAAGCACTCGTTGTTGCCAGAGATATATTATCACAGGGAGACACCAACGTAGCATACACCTCAGCATACACCTCAGCTGGAATGGCAGTAGCTATGATGCCCAAACTAAGCCGTCTACTGGACCTTCGCTGTCGCCCCATACTCCGGTGTCCACCTACCCACGCCAGTCGTCAAGACAATCTTGTGCTATCCTACAGAAAACTCAAGATAGACTTTCTTGAATGTAACAAAGAAGTACGCTAGCGCGAAATGGAGTGCTCCAATACCCATGCTTGAGCATTCTTGAAAAAGCTTACAGCGCTCTCGTTCCCATATCATTTCCATATACTTTTTAATATTGCATGTCATTGCAGGGGAGCATACCTTTTTGTACTCCATCGAAAGCGTTCTAGGAGAATATTCATGGACGCCCGGAAATTGTGATCCCAGTATAGAAAACCTTTTATTTTGTTCATTGCAATTGCCTTTTGTTTTCCAAGCGCTGTTGTTCGTTAAGGATTTAAGCTTTGAGAGTGAAATCTTGTCGAAAACACGTTTTTCAAATAGTTTCAGAAATGAGGACAGTAGATGTGCACATGGATGCCACATGACTTTCTCAATAATACAAGACACTAATTTCGGAAAGATATTATTTGTAGAAGAAGTAGGATATGTTTCGAGCAGTATTAAGAAAGATATGAGAGGAAGATTGTCATAACCATGAATTTCTTTGGTGTCAAGATTGTTTAAATCGTAGTCACTATGTCGTGGGCCGTCTGTGGAATAAGTCTTGCGGCTGTCTATGGAATAAGTAGATCTCTAGCTAAAGCAATAAAGAAATAATCGCCTCTCAACCAAACTCATAAAATGTAATTATTTTGTCAGTGATTTATTTTATTTATTTTTGTATGTCATGCTATTGATTTATATTTTTATTAAAAAAAATTTAATCAAGCTTAACATCAACAACCCACTCCCATCATAATTCTAAGAATCTTAATCACTTATATTAGTTTACCTCAAAACCACTCTAATTAAAACGCAAGGCAGATATAGAAAGTCTCTGGCTGTGGAACTATCTTCAAAAGTTTCTAGTTTGCAATAAAGTTTAATTAAATAATTAAAGCCACAAGCACAGCTACAGCCGATCAGGAGCAGCTGAATTAACTTCTGGGACTGGCAACTTCTTTCAGAGCTAAACGAAGATAAGAATTTTGCCTGAATGTTAGTTTCTTTTGCACATTACATACATATAGGCTGCCGCAATTCAGATTAAGTAATTCAGAGTCAGAAATTGAAAGTATATCGTGCCTCGGGCTAATTAGATGCTTCTTTAAAACTTCACAAACCGTCGCGTCGTCGTCATTCGGGCCAGTCGTTATTCACTTTAGGCTGGAATTTTGTAATCCAACACGGTGGGAAATTTTTTAACTCTGCCCCAGAGTAAATTAAGCCCCGGGCTTTGGGGCTATAACTTTCTACACGTTTCGGCCATAAAAAAGGTGAAACCGTCCAGGACAATCAGGATATTTAGGAAGCCTTACGTTCTTGCCTTGAGGCCCTTTTCTGCGTGTGATTATATTTTAGAAAAATTCAATTTTGTCCTCAAATTCTCACATTTTTTTTTTATATTTATTTCTGTCCTTTGAAATAAATTTTCTCAATCTGCAGCACAGATGTTACGGTAGCTGGGTTAAGAAAAGTTTTTACTTCCTTTTTGGTGTGTCTGTCTTATACACAGGATAAATGTAAAGCTGATGGTGGTTTCGGTTTTACCGATCCATTCGCATCACCACTCACTTCCGAGACATTTCCCTGTTTACTACCGGTTGGTGACACAACCGGAGATGGTGCACCCTCAAACACCGTTTTGTGGGGTGAATATTAAAACGGAGTGAAGAAAGTTCCTTCGTTATACACTCCTCGGTCTCACGTTGCCGCAATGGCCACCCTTAAAAAACCACCCTATACCACCACTGCCATTGTTGAATATTAATATTCAACTCGGCAAACTTAATATGGCACGACGACGACTGTTTGGGTGTGAAATTCTCTCCTTTTCTTCCTTCTAGCTTCCTTTTTTGTCCGTTTATTTGTTCCAGGTCCTTTTTCCTTATTCTATTTCAATTGCAGAAAATACGATTTTATGAAAATTTATGAACATTCTAATGCTTTTATCCGGATGTAAGATAAATTTGCACCTTTGTTACGCTTTTATGTGGTATACAGAAAAATCGTTTTAAAAGAGCATTCATTGATTTTGTTGCTTTTTCAATAAAAGTTGAGAATGTGTGCGACTAGCTTGAAGAAAAGGTGCCAAAAATTATAATAAAAAATCTTTTACGAACTTCAAAAATTTCATATGGTGCAGACAGGTGGATTTACCAAGAGCATTGCGAAATATCTGCAAAAGCTAACATTGAAATATTCAGATGGTGAAAGGGATTTGTAAGGAAATCAAATTCTAGAATCGAACCAAATAAAAAATATTGTCAGACATTGCATTTCATGTTGTGTGATCGAACTGTTGACAGCACAAAGAGGATCTACATTTGAGTTCCAGTATTTCACATAACAAAGTGAAAGAAAGGAGTGATGAATTTGTGTAATGCGCTTAGTATTGCAATAGCAATCAGAAAGTGTCACACAGAGCTTTCGGCTTGAGAAACCTTTTGATACCTGTGCCTCATACTATGGACACACATGTTTTATTTATACTATTGTATCCATCCATAACCTTCTATATAGAAAGCCATGCTCATGCCAAGTCCACAGACACATGTGAGCAATTTAGTGGTCCGGGTGCCATATTCGTTTGCTATCAAATTGTATGCTAAAGTGGATATTCGAATTATTTTTTGTTTGTTTGTTAGTGAAATAATTATGTTAAAAGAAAGTTATTCACCCAATAAGCCTAAAAACAATTAAGTGCTAAAGTTATTGGAGCATATTCAGTGCATTTATAAAGCTTTTATCTTGGATATAAAGCCATTGCAGATTTTGCCTTTAAATAGTAATTAAAACAATAACTTTAGCACTTTCTTTCACATTTTCCTACATTTAAATTTTTAATAAAAACACTATAATGAGGATATTAATCCCTTTAAAATCACTGGTATTCAATTATCACTGTAGGCACACTGCAAGACACTAAAAAAACACCAAAATCGCACTAAAATTCATAATTTTTAGTTATCACTTCTATGCCAACGTTTTAATATAATTGTTTTCAGGCATATTGGGTGAATAACTTTCTTTTAGCATAATTATTTCACTAAACAAACAAACAAAAAACAATTCAAATATCCACTTTCGCATACAATTTGACAGTAAACGTATATGGCACCCGGACCACTAACTTGGCATGAGCATGGCTTTCTATATAGAAGGTTATGATCCATCTCAATGTTCTTATTATACGATAGCTTCTAATATATTATTTTTCAACATAACCAAAGATTACCCACAAAGATACGACACTCTCAAAATTTCCCATAAGCTCCCTTGCGAGTGAATATATCAATCGACAAGGTGCAAGCGAGACAAAATTTAATTTAAAAACAAAAAAAACCTGAGAAAGAAAGGGTAAATAAAGAAATGTTATTTCACGAAGTGCGAAAGAGACGCACTGATTTCTCTTCTCCGCAATTTTTTGTGCCGTCTGGACTTTTATTTTGCTTGTGTGAATTCATGTACCATTTTCGTGTACTTCCTGCTCTGCATGTGTTTGTGTAGTTTGCCGTTGCTCCGCCCTCTCGTCATTCCGGAGTGCGTATATGAATAGAGAAGTTGATCATAGATTTTTACTTTCCTTTTTCTTCGCACAGAAAGGATTACAGTGTCGTATCTTTCTGAGTAATTTTTGACATAACCTTGATTTAGGTTCTCCACAGTACCCAGTGTTTCTACAATTTTTTAAGCTAACGGAAATTACAATAAATTTCGGAAGATCATTAAAATGGGCTTCTTTTTGTGTGATATCCTCCACGTTCAACGTAAATCTATTTTTGTTTAAGTTTGGAAAGCAATTGGGAGGCCAAACTTGTGAATAAAGTTGATGGTGTAATAATTGGAAATTTAATTCCAAAATTGTTGTTATCGAAAGTGCCTAAGTGCAGGTTACGCTAGTACATTCATAATTACCATACGAGAATGCCAGACGTTGCGGGCCAAGAAATCTATCTCTTTAGCCCGTCCAATACGGTACTCAGTTCATGTCGACTCACTCTTGCCAACTAGCACCACCACTCAATGTTTATTTCCCACTTCCACTTTCTGCTCCAACCATCACAGTTTCAACCAGACAATTCAGAAGTATCTCATGATGATTTATTGACAAAAATGTTGACTGTCGATCGAGGTGTAAAATCCGTGGTTGTGGCGTGGCGATGATCTATAATAAATTATTATCGAGTAATATCCACAAATGTCAAGTATAAACTGACAAACGACAGCCAAACAAAAATGGCGGCCTGAAACATAAAACACGCCCTGTACTACTACTGACAGTAAACCTTGCTGGTTCTATCATATATCAATATCAAGAAGAATTAACTCTAAGCACAAAAACTTCTTTGATTAATAAGTGTGAAGTTATAGCTTAAAGCAAATCCAAGACCGATATACTAGGAACTCTATTCGCCTCTTCTTTACTTGAAAATGCTATTCTCAACTTGAGGTGAATGAATCCACAGAATTTGATAACGCCTCTCTAAAAAATTTGCCTCATCTTGGGCTAAACATCTAAACAAAATTTTTACGCAGGTATATTACTCTAAGCTTTCTTAAGGCTTTCAGAAAGTGGCTCATGTTCTGTCCATACGCAAAAGATGATGAATCGGACAACTCCTCCAAATAACGCTTAATAACAGTTTTTTCTATTTTCTCCAAAACCATGGATATTAAAAAAAATTTATAGAATAACTTGAATGAAACCAAATACTTCATGACGACCAAAAATCTTACTATGGTTAACTGGTTCAAAAATCTTCCTATGGTTAACTAAGGGTAGACTTTTGTCCTTCAAAAACTGCGTTGTTAACTACAACATGACCACGAGCATAATTTTTTGGTGTTAAAAAACTCTCGTGGTTAACCATGGTGTTGTTAAATTTTAACCATGTTCGGGAGCATTATAAGCTATAGTTAAGAAGAATAAATGTAACTCCTTGACAGTTATTTTAATGTTAAAATCAAAGTGGCATTTCTGAGATTATTGTAAATATATAATTTATGAACACAAAATAAATAATTGAAGAAATAGTGACTATTTTATGCATTTTTTTTTTCATTTTCTTTAACGCGTAGTTAACCACGGTGCGTTCAAAAACCTCTATGGTTAAACATTAATGGTGACTAAATACCAAGCCATTGATATTGAACTATTTTTTTTTTTTTAATTAAATTCGTGTTTTTCGACTTGACCTTTTTGACCATTAAAAGATCGTAGAGAAGGGTATGATTGAGGTATGATTTATATGTTGTCAAATCCTTATCCCACACGTTATGCTCCGGTGATTCCCAGGGCTCAATTGTATCACCTGTATTTTTTCATTATCTTCATAATTGAATTGCTCTCAATCTCCTCCAACCCACTTCACAGCTTTGCGTTAACGGTATACTGCTTTACATTTATAGCCTTAACAAAACTTTGACAGAAGTCTTGGCAGAGCAGACAGTAAAATTTTAATACTAAATAATAATCGTGAACGACATTGGTCATTTAGTAATCTTATATAGCGAGAAAGCGTTTATAAATGTAGTGGACGGTAAAGCATTTAGAAATTTTTATTGCATTAAAGAAGTTGGTTATATGAGTCCAGAAGCATATCAGCCATTAGACGTGAATTATTTAAGGTTTTTCTTGTAACTAGGACCTTAGAATTCCAGCGGATAGTCAAAAGAATAGTCACAAACTCTCAATGAGGGGTTTTAAACCTGAAGTGGTTACAACATTTTAAAACCAGTTTTTTAGGAGAGAGAGAGAGGTAAAGCGAAGGGAAGGAAGAGTTATTTAATTCTTCCCGCAGAAATTTGTGGCTGAAATTTTCGAACACTAATCCAGGCACAAAACCGAATCTTGCGATGACTTAAAGAATCAATCGTGGAGCAAATGGCGCCGACATATGTGTGGGACCATCTAGTGTGCCTATGTAGACATTGCCCCACGACCTCAACGACATGACGGACTGGTAGTATAAAGGGTTACTCCTAAGCTTGGTTTTTTCATATATAAAAACAGAAAAAAAAATCTTTTCCAAAAATTAGGCCGTATCCTGTGTAAGCTCGTCAAACGATAGCTTTTTATTCCTTTTCGTATCTAGCACCAGATTTATGTAAGAAAAACTAGTGGCACACGGCCATCGCTGTAAGTTAACAAGCAATAGCGAGCCTCTTACGCCTGATAACTATATGCGTGATTTTTTGCTGTTTCCGAAGTTAAAACCAGTACTTCGAGGAGAACGTTTTGTCAATTGAGACCACAAAAGAAAATCTTCTCAAGGCTTCCCTTACTCCAATCAACATACTTTTTCTGATTCTGTTTCCAATTTGAACAAGATTAGATCAGTAGTTTCTTAGATATATAAAGTTTCAAGTCATTCAAAAATGTATGAAAAACGATCATATTTTACACGTTGTTATCACTGCTACAAATCGCAGCTTTCGAAAGTGTTATTTCAAAACGCTTCAAGTGTTTTATTTTTACGTCACCCATTGGAAATACATTGCAGTCACTTTTCAAACGCATAGAAGTGTTTTAAAAGCCAATATTAACTAAATGGGTAATAATATAATAATAATAATAAAACACATTAAGTGTTTTGAAATAAAGCATTTTTAAGAGCTCAGTTTTAAAGTGGTATGATTTTATAAAATATTTTTGCTATTAAGGATAAGGATAATCCTTAGATATTGAAAATCCTGGTTAATGCTTATGGCATGTTATACGATAGAAACCAGCCAAAAATCTGACGTTTAGTAAATAAAAATGAAATCTATTATCATGCTCTTCTACTCAATAACCAAACTAATTTTTAACACATTGTTTTTTACTAAACGATTTATTCTACGCAAAAAAAAAACATATCCACCTGTAAAAACAGAATTTACAATTAAAACAGTCTGTATTATTTTAAGGACTTTGTAAATTCATTAAAAAGCACCTTACCCACAGTATTTATTTTGTTTTAATTTTAATAGGATAGAAATAACTTGCACAGATAAAACAAATTTTCCTCAAATAGAAGATGCCACATTTTATACTCTACCTCTATACAAAATTAAACTATTTAACACAAATTCCTCTTAGCTATTTTACCTCTTTGTCAGAAACGTAAATTTACTCTCAAATTTAAATAGCTTGTGGAAAGCACAAGGTATTCTGCAGCTGAAAAAACGCCCAACTTTGCTAACAACTATAGCATAGCCAACTTTCTGCTGAGCAATGTTTTATAAATGAACTAGTGCAGCTCATCCTGTTAACGTCGTTTTCACAGGAAGATAAGTTGAATGAATAACACTTAATTACTGAAGAACACAAAGGTGAATTATAAATTACAAAATAACAAAAATTGGAGGAAATTTGTAGAGGAAAATTGCGAGGAATATAAACTATAAAAATATATGTATGTATATCCTTTTCTAAATAAAATTACGTACAAATGTACAAATGTCGCAGATACTAAAGGCAAATCCTCGAATCCGTAAACTAACAATAAAAATGCAATTTCTAGAATATTTTGAGCCCGACATAAAAGACTGAAAGGATAAATTCGATTTCCTTATCCCGACTTTGTTCGTAATGAAAACTTCATTTAATTTCGGTTGTGATGTGTTCCTTTTTATTTATTTTAGCACTTTCTCGAGTCCTTTCTCTGTTATGCCTTTCACTCCTTTGTATTGGCCGAAGGTTTCTTTACTGTATAAGAAATACGCCTCCTATGCATGATAAGTCATTGAGCAGCAACATACTTATTTAGGGTATTGTGGTCCTCCTGTTTGTGACATGTCAATAACAATAACTTCTCGACTTTATGTTGTCTGTTAAGCTCATGCATCCTTTCATTTATGTTAAGGTCATCGGTCACTACATGAAAATGGCCCTTGTAGAGGCTCTTAAAGTACCTCTACTAGCAAGTTTCGAAACTAACCCTAACATTATATTGATTTATTGCATACAGCAAAGGAATTTTTCAGACTGAACATACGTAAATAATTATTTGTATATCTCTATACTGATGACCAAGAGATTGCGAAAACGTAGATATCGGAACCTCACTCTTTGACCATTGAAAACCCTTTGAGAGATTAATAAATTATCAATCAGCAAACGTGGATGCAAAGGTTCTAAGTTAAACCAAAATTCTTTCTTTTAACACCAAGAGTAGTTCTTTTAATTCCCCGTTGATAGCACTGTCAAAAAGAAAAAGTATTGAATTTGCAATGACCTCTTCCTCCAACCTGCATATTAATCCAAAGAAAAAAGTGTGATAGAATGTCACAAAAAAATTACCTTTCAACTGGCAATGGTATATCTTAAAAGGAGCACAGCAACGGGATAGTAGAACCTAAGTACAGTGTTGGGATACTGACTCAATACCTCAATGCATTTTTAGGATAGAAAGACTCAATGAAGACCTTACTTGCGTTCTTGGGTATTGGCTCAATGCATCAATAGCTCCTGAGGGAGCCTCAATCCAGCTCTCCTGGTGAGCTTCAATATGGCAATTTTCCTCCACAGCACAGTACTCCTTGAAGACGAAAATGATCTACGCCGGTATTTATTTTCGAACAAAAACATTAGGCAAGCGTTTAAGGATATAAGGTCGATCACTGACAAATTTAAACTCAGAACTAGTATGTGCAGAGACGACTATGGCGGTATTATTAGTAACCCTACGGAAGTTCAAAATAAATGGAAATACTGCTTTTAAAAATGCCCCAACATCAACAAGAAGAGACATAGCAAAAGACTATATAATAATAACGAGCCCAACCCTGGACGAGGTTAAAAAAGCCATAAATAAGCTCAAAAACAATGAAGCCCCTGGAGGAGACAAAATTGCTGTTGAGCCTTACTTAAGTACTGCGACAACAAAGTTGTAGAATGTCTACATAGGCTTATATGTATAAGGGAATCATAATCGGTGACAGGCCAGCAGGAAAAGGTGGTTTGAAGCCGTAGATACAGCACACTGCACACCCAGGGGCGGCGCTTTCATAGGTGCAAATGGTGCACTTGCACCGGGCGCAATTGGACAGGGGCGCAATTTCAAAATTTAAATTTAAAAAGAAATTGAAACTGTGAAAAAAAAAATCCTGTGACTTCATTTTTTTTACCAAGATTCATCGGGGAGGCAGAAGTTACCCCACATAATTTTATCGGAGCATATACTTTGGGTATCTAATAAAAATAAGATTTAAGTGTTTGTGCCTTTGTCCATTGTCGTTCACTGCGACCAAAAAATATTGCGCTTTCATGCCATACTGCCGTAAAAAAACCAAGCGGTCCCTGACTTTTATGCCAGTAGAGAACCACTATCATACACTCTGGCAGTGCGGAAGAGAGATATTAGAAGGGTCTTAAATTAGGTAATGAAGGGTGACAACTCACCTGCCTGGAAGAGCTACAAGGCCAGAAAAAAAACTATAAGTCGAGAAAGAAGTGTCGTGGTCAGCGAAATTCTGCAGAATAAGTATTATATCGGGAAGTCTCAAAGTTGAAGTGAAACAAACAGAACAGGAAGATGGAGGAAACTAGTAAAACCATGATTGAAGTTCACTCTCCAGGAAGCTTCTTCTCCGGTAGGCATTGCGATTATTCGGAATCAAATGAAAACGAGGTTGAGCCGAGATTGGGTTGATAGGATCCTGATAGCGGAGAGATTGGAAGCTGCTATAGAAACATTTTTTCCATTAAAAAAATCGCGGTTTCTCCGATGCGACAAGAAAATGAGGAGCATACTCGCATACTGCACTGCACCCTGCACCCAACTGTTGGGAGCAAGAAATTGGAGGACTCTAGCCAGTGAGCGAGAAGGTTAGAGGAGAAAACTGAATGAGGCCAAGACTCGATTTGGACTGTAGTGCCATTGAACTGAACTTATTTATTTTCCATTCGGAATAATAAATGTGGTGAGGACCTCAGATTCGGAGTAATATGACTTTCTGGTTCGTGCTTTGGAAATCAGCTGTTGTCTCTGTTTGACAGCTCTACAGTAAAAAGCCAGAAGTGCTTAAGTGCAAATTTGACGATTTTGAGTTTATTGCCTTTTTGTATTCAGTATTTTATTCTTAATCATTGGTATAATTCTTGTCTTAAACTGAGCTGTGGTTGCTGAGCTATTGGAGCGACAAAAGTGGTTTTGTGCACAATTCTGTATCTAAAAGAATCTTTGAAGGCGATTATCTCGAAACACATATTTTGCACTTAGACACTTCTGGCTGTGTACTGTAGAGCTGGCCTTTGGGGTGTGTTTCTTGTTGATATTTTCATATTTAATAATTTATTTATTTTGGGACGTAGTAAGAAGAGCTCGGGACTGGATTTTTTTCTCTGTTAGTATTGGCAGGTTAGTATTTTTGTGGAATGAGGTTAAATTTTTGTTGAAGTTTTAATATTTTTATTTTTTAGGTTTATCAGAGGATGGAACAAAGACCAGGCTTCAAAACACCCTAATGCCGGGTTTTCATTATTAGAATTAGTGGTAGAGTATACTTGAGCGAGTACTAACTAACTATCCTGTGAACTCTCCTAATGAAAACCTAAGTGGTAAAGTATAGTACTTAGAATAGAGTGCGATAGCACCGTAGTAAAGATAGATTAGAGTTTTCTGGACTTTAAAGTAGGACAGTTACTCTACCACTAATTTTTCTAATGAAAACCCGGCTTAGGTGACAGAGTAAGTCGTGGAGACGAGATGTTAACAAGAGTGGACCATATGTATGATTAGCACTGCAAGTTCAGTCTTAGCAAGAAAGGTGCTGACAACAATGCAGGTTACGGTAGCAAATGACTTTGTTGCTTTTGCACACAAGTCAATAATCAAAACGATTTTCGCCGCATGTTCAATAATGCAATGTAGGTACATTTGCCATTACGCAAACTTTTAAGACTTTGTGCAAGATATAAAAACCAGCTGTCACAGAATCTGCTATATTGCCGCAAAATCAGCTAGGAAAAGTTTGTGGTATCTTTAGTAGCGAAGTGCTGAAATGCTGTTCCCAATTAGCCCACCACCGATAGATTCCATATAAATTGTTGTTGCTCTGTCGTTGGCGGTGAATAAACTTGAATTTTAATACTGCTCGTATAACCCCTCCATGATCAAAAGCTCTCTCATTTTTCGTTCAATTTTCTACATACCTGTACGTTTTCCGGACGTTTTTTGGGTCCGCAAAGTGACCTATCCACTGACATATAGAATGGACTGCTTATGAGAAATTGTTCATGGCACCAATTTGTTCCATATGCTAAAAACCTTTTTTCACTCCATGTAAACACCGGAATCACTTTTGAAATTTATATTTTTTTAAATACGTACGTAAAACATTAAAACAACACAAATATTTTGTTTAAAAAAATTAATAAACACTATTTTCACTTTTTCACCTTTTAAAATGCCTTTTTTTCATTAATTTGCAAATTTTATGTGTATCTGATTTAAGTTCTTAACGCCTGTCTTAGCAACTGACATTCTATCCGGGGGCTTACGGGGAAAAGAGCAAAAGATATAAACATCACTATACCCGTCTACTTTTTTCTAATTGATTTAACGCAAAAGGTATAAACATCACTATACCCGTCTATTTTTTTCTAATTGATTTTATTTCTGAGTGCTTCTGTCAGTTTGGGGGTTTATGGATGAGCGAGCGACTATACCTTTTTGGTGCCATCGGTTTGTATGGGAATAATTGCTGATGAGCAGTCCATTATTATATGTCAGTGGACCTATCGAATAAGATCTTGGAATTACTCTTAATATTTAGCACATACGGAGTAAAATATAAACATGTTGGCTTGCGTGGTGAATTCTGGAGCGCGTTCAAAAACCTTACTATGGTTAACCATGGTTAACTATGGTAAACTTTTGTCGTTCAAAAACTCCGTGGTTAACTACAACATAACCACGAGCATAACTTTTTGGCGTTCAAAAACTCCCGTGGTTAACCATGGTGTAGTTAAATTTTAACCATGCTCAGGAGCATGGTTAGCGATAGTTAAGAAGAAGAAGAATAAAAACAACTTTTTGACATTTATTTTAATGATAAAAATGAACAAATCAAAGTGGGATTTGTGAAATTATTGAAAATAAATAATTAATAGACACATACAAAATAATTCAGCCAAATAGCGGAGCCTATTTTTTGGAAACAAAAATTTAATTTTTTTTTAATTCGTAGTTAACCACGGTGCGTTCAAAAACCTCCATGGTTAAACATAAACTTTCGTGGTTAAGTGAAGTGATACAGCATAACCACAGCTTACCTCGTGGTTTACTATAGTAAGGTTTTTGAACGCGCTCCTGGTGATAATACCTTGGCAGACCACTTTTTAATTATTAGTTACAGGGTGATATGTAAACCTCTAGCAAAAAAACTTCAAAACGCCCTAGCGGCTAAACCGTTACGATGTTATAGCTTTCTCGGTATATTATGGAATCTATTTAATTTTCGGATTATAATTTTAAATTTATACAGTTTCACTTTAGTTTCAAATATTTTTCTATTCTACATTCGATTCAAGTGACACCCCTTTCACGCCATTGTTGTCTAGCCAAGAAATTAACTGCTAATGCCTAGCCAAGAAAACAGCGCCTTTATTCCTACAATGCGAAATCTTACAGATAAGAATTCAATTAATCTTTTATACCTCTTGTTTATTCACACTTGCTGCATGTGAATACTAGAAAACAGCGCTAGATCATTATCAGGAATATCCTCCAAAACTACATCGACACAAGATTCCGTAGGAAAATTATCGACACATCGTTACATTTTATTGCCGCCATCGCACACACACACAGGGTGTATTCAAAAGAATAAAATGAACAGTAGTCCAGTAAAATGGTGCAGAAAAAAGGCCCAACTGTGCATTTTCTGAAAACAGCAATTTTTTTTTTCATTGTGTAGGGGGGTTGGTTGGGAGTATAAAACCGAGTTTTCGGGATCCGGACACGTGACGTTCGGCCGCCATCTTGTTTTTAGTGCAAAAAATGGTTTGTCTTATATCTCGGAAACCGTGAGACCTACAGAATTTTTGTAAATACATTTTTTTTAGATAATCAAATTATCTACAACTTTTGCAAATAATGTTTTTTCGTAATATTAATAATAAAAAAGATATGGATGAAAAATGACAAAAATTTTGGGGGTGACGAACTTTAAAGCGCTATAACTCTTTTATTATTGATTTTACATAAAAATTGCCTTAGAGCTTTTTTGTAGAGCATTTTATTACGAATAATTTGATGTGGTCATTTATTGAATTTGGGTTGTTCTTATTGATTTTAATGCAGTGCAAACGAAGGTACGTCCAAGGTAAATGTATTTTTTTATACAATTTTTTGACGGTATTTTATAACATTTTTCTGCATACCGTGTTGGAGTAAAGTTTTACTCATTTTTAAATATGAAAATTGAATGAATTGGTCATTTTAGTTGTAAGTAATCAATGGCTAATTTTGAAACCAAAAAAATATATCGTCAGTCGTCCATTCATATTATTTTATTCATATTATTTTATTTATACTTTAACTAAAAACTAGAAAAATTAGACCATTGGCTTGCATCGCATGAACCATTTTTGGAGAGATCGGAATTAATTTCAATTTTTACCGGTGTCGTTGCTCATGATGGCATTAATTGCTACCGCGCGATCGAGATTGGAGATGCATTAATTTCTCAAAATATTGGAGCACATTTTCAAGACTTATTATACAAGAGAAAGAACAAAGTATTTCCTTTGAGTGCGCTCTCGAGTTCGATTGAGGTGGAGAAAACTCCCGTCGTTATAAATCCCTTGCTTTCAACGAATGTGTGTGTCGAAGGAGTCTATTGGTCAAATGAAGCAATATTTTGAGTATGAACTCGCCCCTTTCCCATTATCTTTGTTTTCTGAGGAAGGTATGCGAAAGGGCACTAAATCCACGTTGTTTAACGCCTTCGTACCGCTTGATGATCCCGTTGACCTTGGGTCAAATAAACTTTTTGTAATCGATGGCGGATATCTTCTGCACGCTGTTGTATGGGACCGAAATGTATCATTTCAAATAATTTTAGACAAATACGTAAAATACGTTCGAAGTCATTACGATTCTAACGTGATAATTATATTTGACGGTTACTCAGATGATCCAGACATCACTGGTACTAAGTCATGGGAGCGCCTTAGACGTTCCAAAAAACACATATCTACTGATTTCATTTTTAATCGCAGTAGTGTTCCGACAATTTCACAGGAGTAATTTCTTAGTAACCAAAACAACAAAAAAGCCTTTATCGACTTTTTGAAGATACAGTTATTAGAAACGTGTTATCATATTGATCAAGCAGAAGGAGATGCAGATACACTTATCGTAAATTGTGCCCTTGAAAAATCAGACTTTTTTGATTCCGTGACTATTGTAGCGGAGGATATTGATATCCTTGTTTTGCTCACCGCTCTAGGCCGCGATCACCCGAATGTTTTTTTCTTAAACCCCGCAAAAGGTCGTTCACCGCAAAAAAGGTATTCCCAATCAAGTCTTCGACATGGAGATATAATAGCTAAAAATATATTATTTATTCATGCCTTCTCTGGATGCGACACAACATCGGCAGCTTTCAGTCATGGAAAAATGAAATTTATTCACGCCCTTGAGAAAAACCCAGAGTTAGCTTCGGAAGTTGAGGTTTTTCAAAATTTTTTCAAAATGATACTGAGTATTATCGGAGAACGTTTCTTTATTGCCTTATATGGTGGTGAAAAGCAGGAAACATCATTAAATATACTACGGTATAGGCGATTCACAAAATGTGTAGTTAAAAGCAAATTTAATCTCTCTACCCTCCCTCCTACACAAGATGCAGCTCGTATGCATATATTTAGAGTATATAACCAAGTACAAACGTGGTTAGGACGATATAAAGATCCCGAATGCTGGGGCTGGAGAAAAATGTCGCGAATGTTTGTACCAATTAAATGGACGATGGCGCCGGCGCCTCCGGATCTGTTAAAACTAATTTTTTGCAGGTGCAAAACCAAGTGTGGTGCAGCCTGCGGGTGCCGGAAGAGTGGCTTATAATGTTCTGCGATTTGTCAAAATTGCAATGGTGAAACATGTGAGAACGTGGTAGAAGTCTCAAAGTTATTAGACGAGGATGAATTCAACTATGAATGCCCATCAATGTTTCCCCGAGAAGTCGACAACAGTTTTCTCGACGAGGGCACTGAAACTCCCACGGATGATAACCGTGTAATTATTATAGAAGATGAGAACGCTTCAATAAATGACCCACAACCTGACCCTTCAAAAACAAAGAAATAATAATGTTACCAATGTTAAGTGGATTAGGCCTACAGGAGAACCACATTAAAAAAACGCGCCGACAACTCTACCTCGCGGGTGGTGTGGAAATGAGTTCAATTTAAAATAATTCGATAAGACATCCTACAATAATATTAAGTATTATATTACGAAATAGAAGCATATGCAGAACTTTTGTTATAACTACTCCGTTTGCATTGATACGAAATCAATAATAACAACAATAATTTAATAAATGACCACATCAAATTATTCGTAATAAAATGCTCTACAAAAAAGCTCTAAGGCATTTTTTATGTAGAATCAATAATAAAAAAGTTATAGCGCTTTAAAGTTCGTCACCCCCAAATTTTTTGTCATTTTTCATCCATATCTTTTTTTTTATTAGTATTACGGCAAAACATTATTAGCCAAAGTTGTAGATAATTTGATTATCTAAAAAAATTGCATTTACAAAAATTCTGTAGGTCTCACGGTTTCCGAGATATAAGACAAACCATTTTACATCACTAAAAACAAGATGGCGGCCGAACGTCACGCCTCCGGATCCCGAAAACTCGGTTTTATACTCCCAACCAGCCCCCCTAGACAATGAAAAAAAAAAAATTGCTGTTTTCAGAAAATGCACAGTGAAAGTACCATTTGACTGGACTACAGGGAGACCTTGACGCCTTGGTGTCGGCAGCTCAATCCCAGATAAAAATCTGTCGAAAGGATACACAAATTGGTGCTGGTATCTACGTTTACATACAATCAATAGGTTGTTATGACACACCGAAGGAAACACTGCAATATGACTGCGGGTAGCGTGTGACTCCTTCTATGAGCGTTTATAGAATAAAGGATGATGATAAATTTAAATTGAGTTTTTTGCTTTAATGAAGCATTTTGAATTTTTTTTTATTTATAAAATTTATGTTAAAACTTCGATTATTAAATACAAAAACATTGATTATTAAAATTGTTGTTGGTTTCTACATGTTGGTAAAATGAACTCTAGACTTTGAATGCACGGAGCACTGGAGGTCGACACCTGGACTGGTGTATCGCTTAATCCATGGTGAGACAACGCAACTAGGGAATTATTTAAGCATTGTAGGAACAATAATTGGCTTGGTAAACGAACTGCGACCTATTAGACGCCTCCTGCATACTTTACCTGGAGTCAATCCTGCAGGTTCTTTGACAAATCCGACGTGATGGAGCTGCGTCTTTTACAATACGTCCATAGCGCGGCTGGGCTACTACTTAGACCTATTACCTCACTGAAAGAAAGAAAAAATAATACGACGCACTATGATTCGCTTTTTAAATGTGGTGGACTACACCAAACGATTCATCAATTAATTTTGTATTTACGGGAGTCTACAGCAATGGCAGAAGAATGGAAAAAGAGGCCGCTTGTGTCCTGTAATAGAGCATATTCCATTGTGTACAGGAATTATGGTAGTATTACGGTTTTGACTTCAATATTAGATTAGATATGTTCCTTTTACGCTGGAAACATCATCATAAATCAATGTGGTTTCGTCCCGAGCAAATCAAGATCTGACCAAATTTGCGATAGCAGAATTTCTACAGTTTCAAAACTAAATCCAACACCCCTTTATAGACTTCAAACTTTTAGCATTACTAGAGTACAATTCTACAAAGCCTATAGGCCAAACCAGGTATACGTATCTGCAAAACTATCCAGACCATTCGACAGACAAGGGGTTGGTGGTTTGAGAAGTTATTTTATTGTTGCAGCAGTTCACACAGCTGTGGAAATCCCCTTGGTTGTGAGAGCCCGATATGTCTCTGCTCGAATCATGGTGCAATGGAAATTTAGCTTGAAGGCGACGGCGATGAACCCTACATTTGAGCTCTTGGATTTTGTAGAAGAGAAAAAAGAGAGAAAAATTGTCCGCTGAAATATTTAAAATTGAACAATCTGTTTGTCCAACAACCTTTATTCTCGAAGATTACCAACGGTATATAATTCATGGCATATTGTATGTATGAACAAAAAACCGCTTTAGTAAAAACCCCAATATCTACCTAGTAGAAAAAGTTTTAAACCAACACGGGAACAAGGTTTTTGTTAACTGGCTTGGGTTTTCATCCAGTGTCAACAGCTGCTGGGTATATATAAAAGACGTTGTATGAAACCTATAATATTCATTCAAGATACTCGACTTGAAAGTAGAATACGATCGTTTTAAAACATTTGATAATCATGCTATTGATTTAGACCCATCTGATCAGTTAGCAAAAAACGGATTTTTTACACGAATTTCAAAGACCATGTTAAGTGTTACTTTTGACCTTTGGAAATCGATGCAACCAGCTTTGTCACCCAGATATGGCACCCATAATACCTAATGACATTGATTGATGAGCTGGCAGGTTACTTTGATCTAGTTTCAAGGGCGTGGGTCAGGTTCGAGGTCATGGCCTTGAAAAAAATTTCTTAGGCCCAAGTATCCCCATACCTACTTACAACCAAGTGTTGTGTGTATGAACAAATTCCTTGTTTCTATAATATACGCGAAAAGAGGGGGTGTATGTTTTGGGAATGAGCCGAATGGTGCATACCGTCTTAGCTTTTTCAATGAAGGTTTAGCACTAAATGCTATAATTTTGTCATAGAGACAAATGTGCGTACCTAATGAATTAAACACACCCGAGAAGATGCCAAGTGTATGGCCCCTGTGCTGAATGTCGAGTCGTGTTTCATGACAAGTAGTTTGAGTTTAAGAAAGTGACGTTTCAGTCTAATTAAAACAGTCAACAAAGTTGACTACAGTGGAAATGCCAAGTTCAGTTTAGGCCTCTGTACTGAAAGTCGTGATTCAAATGAAACGTCACTTTCTTTAACTCAAACAATTTGTCGCGTTATCACGACTCGACTTTCAGCACAGGGGTCAATGATTTATGTATTACAGAGCACCCTTTAGTTCTACACCGTTCAGTGGAATAGTAGTATTAGCCCACAATGTTATCATCAGTAAACCTATAATATGGGTTGTAGGGGATTTAGCTTAGATAGTTCATAAATATTAGAAATAGCGTGGGTGACAGATTTGACTCTTAGGTATCCCAACATAGATGGAATTGGATATCATTTGAACGCCTTCCAATAGTACCTTGATTGATAGGCAAAAGGTGAAGCTCAGGAATTCAGTTCTTTAGAATTGAGTCAATATCAACAGTGCTGGACTAGCAGAGTAGAGTGACATACTCTATTTAAGCCTTAGGAATATCTAGTCCCTAGGGGGTCGCAATCTGTCCTAAAACATTGCCATGCCATGGTGCACTTGAGTTTACTGTCTAAATTTCAAAACTAAAAAGTAATTACAGGGTTGAATATTAAACAATGATACGGAAAAGGTGGTGCCGTGTGAATGTCAGTGAAAAACTTATTACGGAAGCCGATAAGAGTTGCGGATCTTGTTGGATTGATATTTCAGGGACTATTGTTTCGTAGAGACGAGCAGTCTTGGACAAAGACATCCAAATACTGGTTTACGCAGACGACATCGACATCATTGGAAGAACATCAAGGTCTGCACATAGTCACCTTCACCCGGATTGAGTAGGTACACGGTATGAAAACTGTGACTGCATGAAAACAGAAGTGCCTCTGAGACAGTCTAATATTGGTCGCAAACCCAAGGTAGAATAACATACCTTGGCTGAAAAAAGAAAAAAGAGAGATTAGCACTAGAAAAATGCCCTATGAATAACAGTTGGTCCTATGTGTGAATGAGGACGTGCCCCAAGGCTCTATATCAAGCTGCGACATTGATATGGAGAAGGGACGGGGGACATCGGGGAGAAATTTTTAGGAAAGTTATTTGAATTGGGCACCAGGAATACAAGATCTATTCACGCAATTATTATCGGCTCCTTATTCACCCAGCCTCTTTCTAGCCTATCCCGTTCTCTAGTAGCTATTCATGAGCCAAATTACACGACCTATCACTTTCCCAGACTCACTTTCCAATCACTTCCAATAAACCGGTTTTTTAGACAAGGGGGCGCAGGGAAGTGCATGTGTTGGTCTCACTTGTGAATCCAAGAAAAATTTCGGTCTCACAGCAAATTACACTAACACAAGCATAACTTTTTTCACTGGGACTGCGATAATTATAAGAATTTTTGTTGTTTTGTGAACAACCACATAGACAATAGAATTGTTACACGGAAAAGAGGCAGAAATTTAAATGCACCGTGTAATACTCAAATTATACACAGACAGGTTTGACGTGAGTCCCAAGTGAATGGCCGTGTAATTTCACTCCATTATAGACATTGTACCGTGCTTTGTACGATATGATGGACTAAAGCGTTATGGGATTCGGCACCGAGGTAGTCAATTGTTATTAAAACGTTGGCACAGACCAAAGGGCCCAGAAATTTATTCCTAAAGATTTTATTAAATTCATATTTAAATATTGCATCATTGGATGAGGTATATAATTACATGCTAGGCCAAGCAGTAGTTATTGCTTGGTTGGAAAAGCCTTGAAATGTTCAAATTAGTGGTTAGAGAAGAATTTTAATACCCACAACTAACATGCTTTAATTCAATGAATTCCAATTTATCCAAAATGACACTGGATATTTTTGATATATCACTCCATAGGCATTTCACATTCGCTTCACGCCATCATTTATTAAATAAAACAATCCACTGACCTGCAAAATTTTCCCTACCAGTATTATGGATATTTTATATGGTGTGAAACTGAACTCGGAACTCGCACCATTATTAAAGAAACAAAACCGCCAGGACTAAAACAATGGAGGATGAAAAGAAAAAATCGACAGAATAAATAACAAAAAATTATGTTAAAAGAGCGAGGATTTATTTTCATGTATTGTTTGCGTGTATACAGACAAGGTACTTTCATTGCAAGAGTTTTTTGAACATTATTACAATTAAAGCACTTTTGATAATAAAAAAGATACAGATTGTATGAAGCTGTGATAGCAGCTGTGCAGCTGAGGATATAAGTGAAATTTTATTTATTCTTGTAATTGATAATCAAATGTGTAGCACGCAAACTATATATTGTTGACACTAACATAATCTAGATTTAGAAAAAGTCTCAATAATACCAAATCTGGATAGTATGGATGGCCTCCTCTCTAGAACAACTTTTTCCTTCAAATAAATCCAGGAATCATCCCTGAAAACGTCTGATAACCTATACAAGTCGCAAATGAGTGCATATGAGTATTTTAAGTCGGTGATATCTCATGAATGGCGATTTGTACGGGAAAATGTATAATAAATCTTTCTGTAGAGAATCACATGATCTACAAACTTTGTGCGTATTAATTTATCATAAGACTTACGGTTTAATATGTATTTTCAAAACCTGATATTTTGAACGTAAAACCCCCCAAGAGTGGGCTTATTTTTTGCCAGATCTCGTTCTGTTGATAATGTCAAAGATTTAAACATTGCTGACCCATAAATGATGTTGGGGGCCTGTTTCATTTTAGGTTGTTCTTTAGGTTCATCCACGAATAAAGAATCAACCGTTCGGTATCTATATTTAATGCTCTTTTTATAATCACATTTCTTTGGCTTCAATATCCATAAAGAGCCCCGCATAGTGATGTGGCAGACCTGCCTAAAGGTAGCACTGAGAAAACTGTTTTTAGCGAGTTTTCGAACAAACAAGCAAATAAATAAATGAAGGTCAAAGACCATGCAAAATGTAAAAGGGGTAACCCTGTAGTTAATTCTGCCGTTTTTTTTTCTCTCTGTACACAATGCTCAAAATAGAACTACCACATCGAGGTAGGTGTTTTTTGTCGTATCGCAGACATAATTTTTGGGGATCCGACTAAACAGCTGGAATTATTAAACAAATTTGAAGCCGATAGAACACGAACGGAAGAAGTTTTAAGCGAGTCGAAAGAAAACTGAAGATATTATTGCATAAAACC
This sequence comes from Thereva unica, assembly GCA_949987705.1. Classification (NCBI taxonomy): domain Eukaryota; kingdom Metazoa; phylum Arthropoda; class Insecta; order Diptera; family Therevidae; genus Thereva; species Thereva unica. The sequence goes on along the minus strand of OX465283.1, from coordinate 126,868,097 downwards.
AAATCGGAATGGCAAGAATCTTATCGTGTGAAGAATGCTTTTCTCCCAAAAACTGTAGAGTGGCTGAACGGAACACTCAGTTTTCCTATTTCTAATTTACAAGCTACGAATTCAGCAAACGCGGACGGTATCCACCCAGGCCGGGAAAGCTACCCGTGAATTTTATTGTTGGTTCTGAGTGTACGATGAGACGACGTTCCCAAGAACTTCGATAGGCATACTCCACAATGAAGTTGTCTTACGCAGCAAAAATGAAGCGAAAATCGAGTTTAGCTCATGATGTAGCTGCTGCTGCAAAGGATGTTGCTTTTTATTCCCCAAGTCATCCAACCAGATACAGAAACTGCGCATTATCAGCCCCACTTACACGCCTGTGTGGCTTCATGATTTCACCTGATGCAGCATTACTAATGATGATCCATACCAAATTAACAAAACGGCAATATTTATATTTAAGATTTCAATCCAAGGAAAATGGTTTTGATTTGTACCCTTCATACAACCCAATTGTAGAGGTTAAAAAACGTTGTTACCCTGCAGGAATAATCGTATCAGAAACAAAGGTTGGGGTTTCGCTTCAAAATATATTACATCATTCAACTGCAAGGTTGATCCAAGTTCAAGAGGAAGTGTTGAGTTTTCTCAATGACAACCAGTTAGCACGCATAACTCTGATACTTAAGTGGGCATTCGACGGCAGTGGGTGTCATAGTGAATAGAAAAAGTCTTTTCTTGAAACTCATCAGATGTCAGTGTTTTACTTTCTTCATTTCTACCACTGCGACTAATCTCTGGTGTTAAAGACACAAACGAACTAGTTGTATGGCAAAATCCTCGTCAATCCTCGCATCCTCAGTTCAAATAAGAAACTACTGAAAATATCCAAGCAGAGAAGGAATATATCGACAGACAAATAAGAAACCTGACGGCATTCACTTTGAATCTGAAGTCGAGCCCTGGGAAGATTATGAGATTGTGTGATTGTGAATACGTATTTCAATTCACCATGATTGATGGTAAAGTCTGCAACGCTGCGACGCGTCAACTGCCACAAAGGTTTTTTATTTGTAATATTTTGTCTAAAGACATGAATGACATTGACACAATCAAATTATTACCCACAGGCGACTCTGTTGTTGAGTTCGGAGTCTCTCCTCTTCATGCAAGCATAAGGGCGTTGTAGAATAATTTACATTTGGCCTACAAATTAGAAGTGAAGATATGTAAGATACAGAAAAAAGATGTTTAAAATTGCCAGAAAGATGAAAACAGAAAGAAATTAATACAAGAGTCGTTGCTAAAAGAATTACATCTTCATGTCGACAATCCCTGGCATGGCAGCGGTAATTCGAATAATGGCAGGTTCATCATTACTTAATACCCTGCCCACCATAGTCTCCTTAGCTTTATTTTCTTCACAACATCTTTGTCGCGGTAACTCGTAGATCTCGTCGTTATACAGTTTTTGGACTCAGAGGACTTTCCTCTTACACGATTAAGAGGTTAGAGTGCATATGGCTTGAATGCATATGTGAGTACCGGTAAGACTATCGTCATCTAGTAGAGGTTTACATGGTATGGCCAGGTATACTTGGATTTGAATAGCCTTGACAGACTATAATAGGCTTTGTTGGTTTTTAGCAGCCGTGCGCGTATTTCTGGTTCCATGCGATTGTCAGCTGCTACTACAGACCCAAAGTAGGTAAATGACTTTACTACTTCGAACTCGTGTTCCTCTACTTTGATTATGGGACCAATGTTAGGTGTTCTTGCAGACGAGGCCACCATGTCTTTTTTTGCTTTCGTTGGTGTGCAGTCCCAGCTTTCGTGCCGCCAACTCAATCTGGGTGAAAGCTTCTTGTACAGCTGTTGAAGCTCTTCCCTGATATCAATGTCTTCCGGAAAACATGGTTTTATTAAGTAAAGCACACGGAGAACGTTTTCATCAAGAAATTGCAGAGTATGAGCAGCGTTATCAGTGTAGATGGTAACCAGCCATGCTTCGAGACTTCTGTTGGGGCCTCCAGCGAGATACTGCGACTACTAACTACAAGAAGAGTGCCTATCGATAAAAAATGCGTTCTAATGTAGAATAAAAATTTGTGACACTCCTTTATACAAATTTGCAGTATCGCAGTCTTGTCTTGGTCTTGCTTAATGTGCAAGACAAAACGTTTGCTCTTCACTGCATGACTTTAGGCACTTAGTGATTAACAAAATGTTTTGTTAGCTTGATCTTACTGCCTTTTTTTTCGGTCTTGGCTTGGTCTGGGTTTAGTCTTGCTTGACCAGGCAAGACTGCAAGACTACTCTCGCTCATCACCGAGCCAAGAGTTTATCTAGACCTAGAGACCACTAACAACTAACTATTCTGGCACCTACCGTTTCACGCTAATATTTTCCATGTGTTCGTGTTGACGATCCTGAAGTCCTGTCAACTTTGAACACAAGGATACAGCATTTGAATTTTCATAGATAGCCAACCCTCTATAAAAGCTTTGGAAAAGCTAGTAGAAAACACAACCTGACTTGCCTGGATTCTTAGAGTTAGGAACATGGATGATAACTAGAAAACCGATTACTTACTCAAGCAGAGAGTCCTTCTTCGGGGCTCGGATACCCAGAAAACCCAATTATTGACTACCACCAACTGCTAACTAATCAAAAGTGGAGAGCAATAGAGACCTGCACTATCTCTAGGGTGACTTGGTCACCTTAGAAGAAAACAAAAACAAAGGGCCTCCTAAATAAACATCAAATAAATATTGCTAGAATCACAGCCATCATCACGGAACATTTGCCCATAGGGGGCCACGTTGCCAAGTTGTGCATCCCTTATAACGTTTGTTGCCGTAGCTGTGGATGGATGAACAAGGGAAAACACTTGTTAAATTCCTGTGTAAATGCTCGATTTTAGCACACTAGGTAGTTACGTTCTGGAAGACTTAAAATAGATTTCCAGACTGATTGAGATTACTGATAAATCCTCAATTTCAAATGATGGCTTAAGACATTCGTCACCGCCCGGCACACAGCCCTTGAACCCTAAGTACACGAGTTGTGGCAACCAACTGCCTGTGTAGCGTCCACGAGAGGTGTAACTTCATCTAGTTCTCAAATTGCTTGTGACAATGAATACAATTATTTATAAAATGAATAACACTTTTTAACCTAGATGAATTAATTCATTTTCCCTTAATTCATTTTCATTAAAAATTTTGAATAAATTTTTCCATCATTCCATATTTTCAAAATTGTGAGCTTTTAAAGATCAACGTTAAACCCAATAACAGGCAAAAGTGTTGTTATGACAAAACAAAACTTTTCAATCAAAAACCAACTCGAACATCTAATACGATTAATTAATTCCCTTAACATCCACCCTAACCTAGCACAACAGCTTTCTAAATAAATTACAAACAAGCCCTTAATCCTGCCCGAATAGCCAACAATAAAGTTACACCAATTATCTACACCCACGATAGCACCGGGAGAACCCTCATCCTGTTATATTGCCAACACTTGAAATTAGCTTCCAGTAAGTATCCGAACCCACCATGCCTTACCGGTTATCATTAATTGCTACTCGAAGCTTAACCTTTTATTACCTGGCGTGTAATTTAATTACCTTTGGGCGATACAGAAACAATTCTATGCTTTTAAACCTGTCAACATTCTCAATACACCAGCACTTATTTTTTATTCTTGATTGTTTATTCTCAGGTGGGTGGACTGAATTCCGACAATGACGACAAATGCAAACTCCATTAGGGGATAAAGTGCATCACCTGCTATCAATCGGCACATATTGGTGCAGATCGCAAGCCGTGCATGCAATGCATACTAAGTAAATGGAACATCGGCTTCAATAAAAGCATCAAAGTGAACAAACATCAAAAGGATTTTATCTTCAGTTCCTCTCGTGAATAGTGCATTTTAAGGTTGTATGTGCAGCGCTCTCTTTATTTGAATAAGCTAGTACAGTGCCTCTGCTTTCATGGGGACTTCCTTGTAGCCGGTGCAGCCGAAGCCACATAGGTACCACGCAGCTACTCCTACCTTTGTCGAATAGCTAGTAACATCCGAAAATTCATGGGTGCCACCATATAATCACAAACGTTACGTACCTGCATGCCTGCAGGTTTAATTTGCATCTATTTAAGCTTTGCCCTCTGACCATCGTTAATGGACGCAGTCGAAGCTCACAAGTTCGGTTACGTCATTGGAGCTGGGCAAATTGGACCACTGGGTCCGTTCATTGCCCGATAAATAGACATGTATGTACATGACAATCAATCGATGGATCAAGTTGAATAAATCTCGGCAGACCGAGACCATCCCCCCGGGTGGAGCTTGGCTATTTGTCCCAGTTAAGATCCGAGATCGAATCAAATCAGAGCCGCAATGACAATTTAAAAATTCAATTTTATTGATCAATTATCAAATCAATGTCTGCAAGCAACAAATCATGATTAATTGTTATTTGTTTAGCTCTATTCGGGAAATTGATTATTTAAGTGGTTGTTCGATTTTTCCTGTTCAATAGATGAGAATTAATTGCACCTGGCGACCCATTAAGTCCAAATAGAGACTTTGTATCATGTTTGCCATTTTAATATGGAAATTGTTTGTTATTGAACAAATTTAATATCGTTATGACAAATGGTTTTCTTGAAGATTTATGTAGAAAATATATTTAGCCGGGCTTTCGATAGATCTTGGCGGTTTTCTAAGCTTACATGATTTCGAACATAATTGTTTCGGGCCAGCAGAAGTCGGATCTTGATGGGTTCATCAGGCCTGATACAAGATTAATGAAGCTTACCGAAACTCATGTCATTCAGATCATAGTGCAATGTAATATTGATACAGGATGCAATAGGTAAAGAGAAGCCTGCATTTAGTTGGAGGTGATGAACTTTGCGCTTGAGCTCTTTGTTATGGCACAGAAATACTTATTGGAGAAGTCTATTCCACAGTCGAATTATTCTGTGCAAGAACGAACCGCTTAACTACCATGCTTCAGAAAAAGACGGGATGTAAGCTGTAATAATGAAACGAGAAAGCTAGTTGTGTTTGTACAGCGGGTAATGTCATGCCATTAAACTGAGAGGTTTTTTGTCTAGGTGAAATAATCGCCATTTATCACAGCTGCTATATTCCTACAGTGACTCAATGCATCTACACAGAAACAAATTGAATGAGAGCACGAGGCCTTGAACGAAATAAAGCAATGTATGAAATGAAAGACTTGTATATGGCAGTCCGAGTCTATGGCTGAAGAAGGCCTTGGTATCTACTAAGAAATCCTACGCAATGGAAGGCTTATTTGGCAATTTGAAACGTATGGTCACTCTATTGCACCATTACAGGTCCTTGGTTAATATCGTGCCTAAATGATATATATTTTTTTTTTATGTGGTAGTGCTAAGCTCAGGAGTCACCCTTTGTACTACTAGTCCGTCATGTCATTTGTCACGTCATGGTGCAATGTCTAGCAGTAAGCTTAGTACGAGGGAGGGGTGGGGGGAATAGGTTAAGGATTATAAAGGTACGGGGGGGTATTGAAGAAGGTGGTGATGAACCCTGCGTTTGAACTCTTGGATGTTGTAGGAGCTCGGAAATACCGACTGCGAGAGATTATTCCACAGTCGAGTTGTTCTATTTACAAACGAATTCATATCTTGTTGAGTGCGTGAAAGGGGGAGTTGCAGGTGCAGGGAATGAGACGAGTGGGCTAATCTGGTGTTGCGGGTATAAGATTGCCGTGGAGGCAAAAGAGCGTTTAACTCGGAGGAACAGTCACTATGATAGTAGCGATAAAATTTTGTCAGTGCTGCTACATTCCTACGGTGGCTTAGGGGGTGGATGGTGGAGCAAGCGGTATTGTCATTAATTAACTTAAGGGCCTTTTTTGGACCTTATCTAACCATGCTAAGGTTGACATTGGAGCGCCGCCCCAAATGAGGGAGTTGTATTCGAGAAGAGGCCGAATGTAGGATTTATAAATAACAGCACGGGCCGATGGCTGGAGGAGGAACTTGCACGTCTTAAGAAATCCAGAAATCCCAAGCACTGCGATGCTTGTTTGGCGATTTGGAATATATGGTCATTCCATCGCAAGTCTTTGGCTAATGAACCATTAATTCTGCTCAGAAGACTTACACCGGACGGGAGACGCTAGTTTCATTCAAAATTAAAAAGTACTTCATTTTGGAGATATGTAATTTGACACGATTTTTGCGGCAGCCCCCCCCCCCGGTATTAAGAGATCAAAAAGAAAGTCTGGTATATGCCAGGTACATTGAGCCGATGTATACTTTGGTGCAGATGCTCTCTTAGATAGACAAGGAAGACGCCAGTAGATCATTCAATTATAAAGTCGTACCATCCCAGAGGTCCCGGGTTCGAATCCCGTCCAGCCCCACGGTCCTTCGCTTTTTCCACTTTCCCACCTACATGATTTTCCTTCTTTCTTCTTCCCTCTTTACATTCCTGATTCCTCTTGTCATAGCCTTCCTGAGCCCTTCCCCGCTCCACCATAGCGCATGCCATCGGTTGGTTGATGAGATTCAACTCGTTTCAGGAGGCATAACATTCCAGCGAAATGTTTCTCGATACCAAGATGTCAAAGGCGACTTTATAAGAACCCTTGGAGATATCTAGAGCAAAAAATCCGGATTCATCAAATTGGTCGGACTCTTTTATCGCACTCTCCAAGGACTGTACTTTCCGCGAGTTTCATTACAAAATCGTTTTGTTTGTAACAGATATGAGCATTTAAAAACCCGTGATTTTTAGCCTTTTTTTGCAATAAGTACTTCATTTGTTTATGTAGTGACATCAAACTTGCCTCATTTTGTTAGAATTCAAAAGTTCTACAAATTTCATATCAAACCTAAGTGGTGAGTTAATTTATGCTTCGGACCAGTGAATTAGCAGTCATGTGATATCCAATTTGTAGACATTTTCCTTTGGGGCTACGTAAAGTCCATAGACTGCATGGATAAGTCACCCAGGATTGAGGAATTGTAAGCCAACAACGGTCAAATACGGATTTTGTGAACTCCTATAGTTTGGCTTGATAATATACAAATTTGCAGCCTACAACTTCTCGCAGATTGGATCAATTACTCAACTCAAATTTCATTAACCTACTGTAGAAATCGCCAAATTGCCAAAAATTCTATTAAACTACCAAAGCTACTCAAGTAGTATTGCAGGCAATATTTTTTCCATAACACACGTGATCATTGCATCAACAAACAACGTTCCTTTCGACCTACACTAGATTCACGGGGTTCTTTGGTAAATAGAACAGCAAGAATCCTTAGTAGTCAATATTACTGTACTCCGACATCATCCAAGTCCAAATAAAAGACACCTGTCAATAGTGCACATGAAAGCTTACTTCTTCACACTGAACTACATGATAAATAAATTTAAGGACGTGAAGTACAAATGGTGGTTCTTGAGCTTTCACTTCCACACAAAAATATGTAGAATATTAGGACCATTTGAATGATTTGCTTTTATTCATAAATAAAACACGCTGTGACCATGTTATTTCGACAGTAGTTCGTTAGTTGGAAAATAAGGTACATTGCGTAAAGCCAAAATTGCCAAAACAAATTACTTATCATAATAATACCTAGAAAACTCGGGTGTTGAAAAATGCTATGAATAAGCGCCGAGTTCCATGAGGGAGGTGGTAAAAAAAATGGTTTATTGCGTGTTTTTGAAATGAAAAAGGGACAAAATACACATTTCGAGGGCAACAAAAAAGTATTAAACTAAACTAGATTTATTTTTATTAGTCCGTTTATCCTAGTTATTGAGACGAAGCAATGGGCGCATCCAGCGCACTCAGCAGCTGAGTAGCGGCTAAGTGCTGAGCTCGTTGGATGGCTAGCTGAACTAAGCAGCTTAGCTCAGCGGCTGGCAAATTTCTCAGCGTAAAAATTTTATGCTAAGTAGCTCAGCAGTAGTGAATTGATGTTTTTTAAAATAGAAAAAAAAATTTAGCTGTCAAAATAAATTTTAACTCAGCTATCCCATCCAGCCGATACATATCGATGAGTTATTTTTTACGCTGTGCTGTTCAGCTAAGCGGCTTTTCCGCTGAGTGCGCTGGATGCGCCCATTATTTGCTCCTGTTAGTATTTTCGAATCCAAACAGTTGGCAGGATATGCCGACGATATAAACTGCCTTGCAAGATCACTGTCATATCTTAGAGAAATATTTACAGAATTAGAAGATAAAGCAAAACATATAGGGCTGCAAATAAACGCAGAGAAGAGTAAGATTCTAATTAAGTCAAGGGTGGAAAGAAGAAGAAGCAACCACAATACCACCTGGGGGGAATATAACTTTGAACGGGTAAACCAATTTAACTACCTGGGGTCCACAGTCAGCGAAGACAACGATGAAACGATAGACGTACAAAGAAGAATAAACGCCGCGAACAGAACATACTTCTCACTACTGCCAGTAATGAAATCCAGAGACATCCACAGAAAAACTAAAATAAGAATCTACAAAACCATCATACGTACGGTAGCTACGTATAGTTGTGAAACTTGGAGTATCTCCCAGAAATCCGCAGACAAGCTGGATATATTTGAGAGGAAGGTTCTCCGAAGGATATACGGCCCAATCAATGAATACAGTGCATGGAGAATACGCTACAATCACGAATTGTACGACTTATACAAAGAATGTAAACTTTCGACCCTTGCCAAACTACTACGTTTACGTTGGGCCGGCCATGTCCAAAGAATGGATAACTCAAGGATACCAAAAAAAGCCCTGTATCTACTACCAGATGGCAAAAGACCAGTTGGCAAACCACGGTTAAGGTGGGAAGATAATGTTAAGGCCGATGCAGCAAAATTGCTCAACACAAGAAACTGGAGACAAGCTGCGGAGCAGAGAGACGTCTGGAGGAAGAAGCTGATGGAGGCCAAGGCTCGAATTGGGCTGTAGAGCCATCGAAGAAGAAGAAGTATTTTCGATTATATAAAGTGATGTGACGTTCTAATTATCCGTTATGGGATCTAATGATCGTGAGCACACTTGTGGAAACATTGCTGATATGCATTTCATCAGATATTCAGTTCAATTTACGCTAGATTAGCTATATATAGTATAAGGGTGCCTCAAGTTGAATATAATCAACCTGTAACTGTTTATAGTAAAGCAGCGGTACTGAATTTAATCATAAGTGAACCAAGACTATTATTATTATTCTTGTTGAGGGGCGCTTTAGCGGGCACTGCGACCTATTTTGTTTGGTCTATTGTGCCATCCCCTTCTTTAAAAACCACCAAGGTTAAGGCTTCTTAGGTAGCCTAAAACTGATTTAGGGTTGCTGTCCCAAATCTCCCTGGGAGTAGGGAAATCACGATGGAGAAGGCTCAGTCTTTTCCTCGCTGTAGCATCACAGTCGCACATCAAGTGCTCCGCGGTTTCGGGAGCTGTCCCGCAGAATCGACAGCCAGAGTCGGCCACCAGTCCTATTTTGTTTAGGTGATAGTTAAGCGAACAGTGGCCCGTCAGGAGCTCTGTTATTATTTTTAGCTCCCACCTCTTGAGATTTAAAAGTTTGCCCGCCTTAGCTTTATCGATTTGGATGAATCTTTTAGCTTGACGAGCACCCTGGGTCCTAGACCAGCTTTGAAGAAACATCTGGTCAACCCAATTCTTTAATGCCATTTTTACGTGGCAGCTTGCTAAGCTACAGAAAGATTCCGGACCAATAGGTAATGAGTTTGCGCCTGCTCTAGCCAGGCTATCGGCCATCTCATTACCAATGTGACCTTCGTGGCCCGGAATCCACATCAGCGTGACACTATTGTTCCTGCTGAGGAATTTCAGGGATTGAAGACAATCCAGGACAGTCTTTGATGACACTCTGTGCGATTTAATGGCCAGCAGTGCAGCTTGACTGTCCGAGAAAATAACAATGTTAGAGCTATTTGGAGCTCTATTAATACAAGTCTGAGCACACACCTGGATGGCGAGTACCTCAGCTTGAACAACAGTGGGGGTAGTGCCCAGAGCCATGGATATTTTGCTCCTTGGGCCATAAACACCCAGCCCTACCCCTTTATCGGTTTTGGAACTATCTGTGTACCAAAAGGCCGTGCTTCCTCTAAAGAGAGGCCTGCCATGTTGCCACTCTGACCTACTTCGAATAATCGTCGTAAACGGTTTGTCAAAGTCAAGAGTAGCAGGAATGGTATCGGACAAAGATATCATTGGCTCCAAGTTCAGCTCCTTGAGGATCGATAAATGATCCAGCAGGTCTCCTGCCTTAAAGGAGAATAGCTCCCATAGACGCAGTGCCCCTGCCAGAGCCTCTTTTTTCACCACCAGGTGTAGCGGAGGAAGGTTCAGTAGAGCCTCCATAGCCACAGTCGGACAGGTGCTTTTGGCCTCTGTGATACCAAGACAGGCCAGTCTTTGCACCCTGGCCAGCTTAATCATAGCACCCTTTTGTTTGGTCTTAGCCCACCATGCGATGGATGCATATGTGATCATGGGCCTTACGACCGTAGTATATAGCCAAAACATTAACCTAGGTTTAAGACCCCAGGTTTTTCCTACGAATTGGCGACAAACATGGAGAGATGCAGTTGTCTTGGCAGTTACTCTCTCAATTTGAGATTTCCAGGAGAGCTTTTGATCCAGGATTATGCCTAGATATTTATACCCTTGACACACTGCAAAAACGAATGAGCATTCTTCCAACTTCATTGGCTTTCAATGATCATCCATTTTAGAAGCGACACACTGCATTTCTCAATGTTCATTGGAACTGTCAAAATAGAAACTTTACACAAACTGCTAAATATATGAACTGAAAGTGATTACATAGTGATTTATACTTTTAAATTTAATAAAAATTATTAATTGAGGCCCAACAACAGTTATTTACAATGGAACCTACTACTTTTTAAAAAATTCTGAAATCTGAATGACAGTTTGACAGTTAGGTATTTCAGTTGGAAATTCTACTGGAAATTTCATGGAAAGTTGTTCGATAATTTCCCAATTTCACTTTCATCTTCATTGAATGAAGTTATTTTGACTTCATTCGATTGAATGACGAATGAAGCTGTTGAATGAACATTGGACATGACATACTGGGCGCGAATGATCATTCATAGCCGAATGATACTGCAATGTTCATTGGATGCTGCAGTGTGTCAAGGGTATTAGCCTCCTTTGAGAAACCTATTTCTTTGCCGTCCACAGAGGGAGCTTTTAAATTTAGCTTCCTTCTATTAGTAAACGGTACGATGACAGTTTTTTGTGGGTTAATACCCAGATTCTTGCTACGGCACCAGCTATGCACATGTGACAAAGCGGCTTGCATGAGGTCTGAAACGGTGCTATCATGACCGCCGCTAACCGTTATGACGATATCGTCAGCATAGGCCTGTGTTATAAATCCACGGTTATTCAGGTCGGCAAGAAGTTCGTCGATCACGAATGACCATAGGAGGGATGATAGAACGCCCCCTTGAGGACAGCCTTTAGCAGCAATTACCGTAATCGATTCACCATTCATCTCAGCAGTTATCAATCTGCTGCTGAGAAGCGACGTGATCCATCTCGCAGTGGGGCGAAGAATGCCTTTTTTTACTGCTGCTTCATTGATCGCGTCGAAGGTAACGTTGTCAAACGCACCCTCAATGTCTGAAAAGGCGCAGAGAGAGATTTCCTTGGCCCTGAGGGACTTCTCAATATCTCTCACTAGCACATGAATGGCAGTCTCTGTAGATCTGCCTGGCCGGTAGGCAAATTGCAGACAGTGAAGTGGGCTCGCTGTAAGACCCTCTCTAATATGACTGTCTAAAACTTTCTCCATTGTTTTCAGAAGAAAGGAAGAGAGGCTGATGAGTCGATAGGATTTTGCTTCTCTATTTGATCTTCTCCCCGATTTAGGGATAAAGGCTACCCTAGCCTCTCTCCAACACCTCGGAATGTGGGCCAGCGCAAAGCTACCCCGAAAAAGTGGTAGCAGGACCGGTAAGATCTCTTCCAAGCCTCTCTGAAGGAGAGCTGGGAAGATGTGGTCCTTTCCAGCAGCCTTGAAGGGACTGAAGGTGCCAATGGCCCACTCAATCTTACCGGCAGTGAAAATCCTGTTTGCCAGGCCTTTGTTCCTATTATAGGACCGATGGGCAAGTACTACCTCCGATTCAATGTTAGGTTCAAAGGCCAATCCAGGGTTAATTACCTGAGAGCCAGGGAAATGAGTGCTCATTAATAGCTCCATGGTATTCCTGGTGTTCTCCGTAAAGGACCCTTCAGAGGTCTTGAGAGAGACAATGCCATTAGAGTGATCCTTAGACAGAACTTTGTGTAACCTCGTGGAGGCTGGAAGTTTGTCTATTTCTTCGCAGAAGGCTTTCCATGACCTTCGTTTGGATCTTCTCAAATCTTTATTGTAATTGGTAAGGGCTTTCTTGTAGGGGTCCCAGTTGCCCGAGACTTTAGCCCTATTAAATAATTTTCTGACTTCTCTCCTTTGCTTGCAGAGATCATTGTTCCACCATGAAACCTTACGGTTAGTGCTTCGAGGTTTCGCAGGGCAGCTGCTCTCGAAGGCTGCGATGATCGTTTCCTGCAGATTGGTAGAGACAAGGTCGAGATCGGCCTCAGTAATGAGATTAGTATCCATATGGCTGATTCCTAAACTGAGAGCTGTGCGATAGGCGTCCCAGTCATTCTGCCGTGGAATCCTAAATGCTTCCGAGGATATTGCAGAAGCTCTCAGGTTAAACCTTATATGTCTATGGTCAGACATTGATGGCTCACTTGAGACGTGCCAGTTTAGTATTCTGGAACTGACAAATGTGCTAGCAAGAGTCAGGTCAATTACCTCTTGCCTAATCACATTAGAAAAGGTAGGTTCGTGCCCCTTGTTCATAGCCTGTAAATTGTAGGTAGTAATAAAATCAAGGAGGTAATCGCCCCTAGAATTAGTATTGGTGCTTCCCCACACAAGGTGGTGCGCGTTGGCATCGCAACCAATCACTAACCTAGTGCAGTCTTCCACAAGTCTCTTGACATCTGGTGGTGGTGGGGCAGGCTCTTCACCAGGGAAGTAGGCCGAGGCTATAACGAGCCTGGGCATTTTTTTTTTTTTATTTATTTATTTATTTATTGACATCTTATGTACAAAGACTAACAGTCTTAAATTATTGTACATTCATTATAAAGAGGTTAAACAGTAATATAATACAAGTAAAAGTTAAGATATAAATACATATGTAGCATGCAAGAGAAATTGAGTAATAAGAAAGAGAAAAATAAAACAAAAGAAAAAAAAAATATATGTACATATATATATAAATTTAAAAAAGAAAATAAAAGTTAAAATAATTGACAAAAGAAAGAGAAAAATAAAAAAAAAAGAATAATAAAAAAAAGAATAAAGAATCCACAAACAAGATTAACATTATTTTCCTATATTCATGCTCTTACAGCTCTATTAACTAAAAGTTCAAAGAGACGCTTCTTGAAAATGCCCGCTGAATCGATACGTTGCAATTCAACCGGGAGAGAGTTCCATAGTAGAGCAACGAAGACGAAGAAAGAACGTTGTCCAATTAAAGTGCGAAAACGCGGAATAATCAAATTTTCATTTCTAAGTGACTGTGAAAGCTGCACGAACTGGTTGAGGTATGCGGGCTTGCGATGGTTCAGGATGCCGTGAAGCACAAGCAAAAGCCTAAATTCACGGTAAATGTTAATGGAGCAACCTAAAACGGAATTTCGATAAGGTGATATATGATCAAATCGGCGTAAGTTATATACAAAGCGCACGCAATCATTAAAGGCTACTTCGAGCTTCCTCGCACAAGACGAGTCTAAAGACGGAAAAATGGATAGACCATGCATTAGGTGTGGTAGCAGTAAGGCTTTAACTAAATTCAAACGGACAGACCTTTTGAGCAAACCACAGTGGTACCTAAGTTTTGACAGAAGGCCATAAATTTTGCCAATAATGAGAGTGATATGGTCGCAGCAGGTCATACTGCTATTCAGAACAACTCCAAGATTTTTTACTTTTTCGACGGAAGTGAGGGGAACACCATTCAAAACGATATCAGGCAGAGTAGGACGAGAGATGGGAGTGTGAGAGAAATATATACAACGGGACTTCGATGGATTTAATTGAAGTTGGTTCAACGTCGACCAGCGCGAAATGCGGCGTAAATCTGCCGAAATCTTCTCAACAGAAGAAACGATTTGGCTTTTTGGTGCAGATATATAAAGTTGAACATCATCAGCGTACATGTGGATCTTGGAGTCTATTACCACTAAAGGAAGATCATTAATAAAAATGCTGAACAGAAGTGGTCCGAGAATGGAACCTTGAGGGACTCCCGAGCTAAGTTGGGCAATTGAAGAACTGCAGGCACCTAGTTTAACTTGTTGAGATCGGTGCGTTAAGAAGCTATGCAGAAGTTTAAGGGCTGTTTGAGAAAAGTGGGCTTGTGAAGAGAGTTTTTGCAGAAGCAAAGTGTGATTAACGCTATCGAAGGCTTTTGAGAAATCAAGCAACAATAGACAGCACACATGATGCTCATCAAGAGAGGCACGAATATCATTCGTGACTTTAAGAAGAGCAGTTTCGCAGCTGTGGTATTTGCGGAACCCAGATTGCCACGCATTTATAAAACGAAGTCGTTCGCCATATTCAAGTATTTGGATGGATAACATCTTTTCCAGCACTTTTGCTAAGAATGGGAGTATACTAATGGGTCGATAATCAGAGGGGCTAACAGGAGAGGGACACTTGGGAATGGGTGTAATTAAAGCGTGTTTCCAACACTTAGGGAACTTTGATACCGTAATACAGGAGTTGAATAAGTGAGTCAGAATAGGCAGTAAGCAAGGTAGCAGCATTTTTAGAAACCTAGGTGAAATATTATCGCTACCGGCTGCTTTAGATTTAATCGATTTAAGGGCAGTGATGACTTCAAGGGAATCAACACAACGAAAGTAGAAGCCTCCAGAAGAAGCAGTAACAGGGATATTAGCATGCTCTGCCGTTTGGCTAGATATAAAGTGCTGGTTAAGAGTCTCAAGACTGAGGTTGTGAATAGTGGCTTCATTCTTAGTGTGTACACCTAAGTTGCGCAAATTGTTCCACACGGTTTTCACTGAAAGAGAGGGATCAAGCTTACGGCTATAATAATTTCGTTTAGCTTCCTTAATTTTAGCAACAACAAGATTCCTAAGGCGTTTAAAAGATCTCCATGCGACATCACTTTTTACTTTTAAGAATAATTTATATAAAAACTCCCTTTCAACAATAAGTGATTTAATTTCATCAGTGAACCAAGGTTTGGATTTAGCTAAGCAAATTTTACTTCTGATAGGCACAAACTCATCATACAGGTCAAGGAACGTTCTATTGAACTTAGCAATTTTCTCATCAACATCAGTCATTGAGAAAATGTCAGTCCATGGTAAACTACGACATCTAAGGTCAAGACATTCTTGGTCAATATTAGAGAAATCACGATAGGTAAACGTTTTCGCCCGTGGGGAATCGACATTAAATCTATGACATGCGAATAGAATATCATGATCCAGATAACTGGGCGGAGAGATTTGGTTAATAAAAAGAACAGAATCGATATCGTTTGTGAGAAATAGGTCAAGCAGGGAAGGTGATCTACAATTAAAGTAAGTAGGGAGCACATTCACAGAGTCCAAACCAAGGGATTGCACAAAGTACCGGAAAGATTGTTGTAGGGAAGAATTTACTAATAAGTTCACATTAAAATCACCACCTACCAGTATGCTTTTATACCCACTGGACAGGTGCTCAAGAGTATCATAAAATTCTTTAGCATTGTTAGAATTAAACATGCCAGGAGGCTACGTCCTACGTCTCCAGGTAGCACTACCTCAGCCGCGACCAGATCTCTGGATACGAACTGCGAAAGAGGAAGGCAAGTTAGTCTCTTCCCCATGAGCAGTGCTGCTCTAGGGCAGTCATGCTCGGTGGAGTAGATCAACCTGCCAGCATTAGTAGCGAGGCCACATATTCTTCCTCGGTACACCCATGGCTCTTGGATTAGGGCCACATCTAAATTGCCCGAGATAAACCTTTTTTCAAGTATTGCAGAAGCAGCCTTGGCGTGATGAAGGTTTGTCTGGACAAGCTTCATATTGAAAGCAGTACTCATTTCCTGAAGGGATTTTTTCTCCTCCCCTTCTTAGGACCCTTACTGGGCTGTGGAGGTTTACCCCTTGAGGATTGGAGTGGCGATTTTAGGGGCTCAGCCCCGCCTGTAGCGGCAATAGAGGAAGCATCCAGAGTTGCTTCCCCGACGATTTCGCCAGCAGCACCAGCCTCTCTGGAGGCTATATGTTCGCATGTGTCGGATGGTGGGGTACTAGACATTGCCCCAGCCGCCTGCAATACTGAGCTAGTGGAGGGATTCATTACCTCGTTAGAGGATCCCGCAACCACCAGCCCAGAGAGTGCAGTGGTCACCATCCTCACATTGGAGCTTACCTCTCCCATTTCCGGAGCAGGCTCATGCGAGGCTTCAGATATTAGCCTCGGGGCATCTGACTAAGACTAAGGTGTTCGTCGCTTTTCATCACGTTATGGTATATAACAATGAACAGTCGGGATGATTTTGAAGTAAGAAGGTGTACATCCGTATCATTTTAGACGTGTGCAGGATATTGCAGAGCCAGCCCACGATGGGTGATCAGACACACACCAGCATTTTGAAAACTGATGTAGACGGAAAGGAATTACAAATTTTCGAAATCTACACTTGTGGATGGCTGAAAATTCACATACTATTAGACCGTTAACATTCCAGGATGAATTTTCGGTAAAGTTATGATCGATGATCAATGGATCGGGCCATCGTACTCCCAAGAAATTTAGATGACCTAATATTTTTAGATGAATTTTTAGATTCTGATGAATGAATTTTGGGAAACGTTATCAGAATTGCCATTATCATATCGGCGACGCATGTGGCTACAGTTTGTCGGAGCTGCACCACACTGTGCATGAGCAGCTGGGGCTCAGCTAGACCAACGTCATCCACAGTGGATTGATCGCGGCGGACCCCTAGCGTGGCCACCACGTACACCATATTTAACCCCACTGGACTTTTATCTTTAGGGTTGGATGAAACAAAAAGTTTATTTTGAGCCAGTCAGCACCAGGGCCAGTCAGCACCAGTCAGCACCTGGAGCGTATTCGCGTTGCTGCAACAGAAATTAAGGCTGATCCGATCCAGTTAAGACGGTCAACACAGCAGGTGGCGATTCGGGCCGGTAAGGGCATTTTGAACAACTGTTGTAAATTTTTGCATGTGTGCAAATTTTCTACTTTTGAAAAAAAAAAAAAAAAAAAAAAACAAAACAAATAATTGATACTTATTATTTGTTTATCTTTAATTATCACTGTAAATATCTACAAAAAACCATCGTTATGAACTACCTTAACAAGCCTATGCTGCAACAACATTGTTAAACCAATTGTCATAGAAAAAGCGGGAAACATGGTTGAAATACTAACAAGTGATATCTACTTTTGAATGGCCAACCAAGTTGAAGTCTTTGAATGTTCTAAGAAATTATCAAGTAACTTTTGGGATGTTAAAACAGTTCAGAAAAAAGGACCTTAATGATCTATTTTTTGAGTTACAGTGAAACATAAGGAAAAATGGTTTTTGTTTTGTTTATATTTTTTTTTACAAATAAACCCCCATATTTCCATCATACACTACTGTTTTTATTAATGAAATGAAAGCCGTATTCCTTACTATTACAAAGATATCATAAATATTTGTGAAAATCGACCGTTGTTTCATTACCTGTTGTTTCTTCGCTTCGAAAAAGTCAGTATAAACATAAAAATGGCTGCCATTCAGGGGAATTGGGTCTAGATCCCACACATGAATTTTTTGACAAAATAAAGCAAACTAGTTTACTAACTTTCACCCCCCGCAAAGCAAACGCGCAGTTCCTTTCGTCTGCTTTGCTTGCAAAGAAACTTTGGAGGAACATAAAACGACTAGGAATTCACGGTAGTGAAGGTGAAGCCCGGATCAGCCTTAGCGCTGATGAATTAAATAAATATTTTGTTGCCACAACTAATTTATACTAAGATCTCCATTGCTCAAGGCCAACTGATAGTGCTACTGACTTATTCAGCTTTCGCAATGTGGCTCACGCGGAAGTCCACAAAGCTTTTTAATTCATCAATTCATCAAATCTGAATCAGTTGCACCAGACAATCTCCCAACCGTCTAACTAAAGCAAATTTTTCCTGTGATCCTCCCCTATGTCACTCATATTTGCAATAGCTGCCTGACAAAGTCATGCTTCCCGCTTCAGTGGAAAAAAACAAAAGTTATCGCAATTCCAAAATGCAGCTGCATCTCTAACTCGGGAATAATTACATAATCGATCTCAAAAAGTTTGGCTACAATTTCAAATTTCGTATCCGTTACAGATCACGCGCGGTATTCGCCAAGGTTCAATATTAGGACTGTTGCTTTTCAGCATGTACATAAACGTGACGAATTGTAAACAGCACACCTATGCAGATGATTTCCATATTTATTTAAATAGTCCCATTGGATTGGTAGACAATTGTGTACACAACAATAATGTGCCGATCTGGAGCGTATCTATCACTGATCTTTATCCAACCACTTGCTGCTTCTAAATCCTGTTGCATTCTAATGTATAGAAATCAATTAGATACTTCTTTCCTTTCACCTATCATTCTCATGAACACGTGCTTACCCTACCAACTTCGAGTTAAAAATCTAAGTGTTCATCTAAACTCACTATTAATCTGTTGTGATCAGGTGTCTCATACCCTATCTATAATATACGGTATTTTGCTACGCTTGTGGCTGTAAGCTTCCGTTCTGCCTCTAGTAACTCGTTAAAAGTTAATTAAAATTGTATTTTTACCGCATTTCACTTACGCTAGCTTGATCTTTCCTTCTCTCGATTAGTCATGCCGTGATAAACTCAAGGTAGGCTTCAATGATTGCACAAGGTTTGTTTATAATCTTCGCAGATCTGACCATATAAGTCGATATTGTTCTTCCGTTCTGGGGTCCCCCTTATGTTATTTATCGCTCAAGGCAATGTCATTAATTTATAAACTCTTACACTCCGATCGTCCATCAAACCTCCTTGAGTATCTTCGATTTGGTCGTATGACTAGAAGAATGCTATTTATCCTTCCCAGATTATCCTATTTAGTTGTGCAGAGTTTTTTTAGTTAATTCTACTCAGTTATGGCATAGTTTACCCGCCGATATACAGAATGCGGGGTCATTAAGTGTATTCAGGAAACGTATCTTCAGCTAATATTCCTTCAGTTATTTTAGTTTTTCAGTTTTTCATTCTCTCTTCTTTTTATTTAACTTTATCTTTCTTTTTCACATATAATTTATTACTTAAAAACTTTATACATTTCACAATTTTGTTTCTTTTCTTTAACTAGCCATAATGTAATTCTTAAGTACATACGGTTTTAGCAGTATAAGATATTGTAATCTCGATGTACTAAAATAAAATAAATTAATTAAACGAAGTAAATTAGACTACCACCCAGGCGCGGATTCAAGGGGGGGGGGTCACGGGGGTCATGACCCTCCCCAAAAGCCTGCTGTCTAAACAACGAAATTGGCCCAACTAAAAAAAGAAAAACAAAAATAACCAAACGAACAAACCCGACCCAACTTTTTGCAGAACAGATAAGAGTTTTGTCTATTTTTTCCTATAATTAAAATATAATTGTATTTATCCGGTTATTACTGTGGTTATATGTCATACTCAAAACATTCTGAGAATCCTTTTCGGAATGACGTGGTTCATGTAACCGTTGACCGGGCTAAACAGCATTCAGAAAGTATTCTGATTTCGGAAGCAAAATTTTCTTTGGTTGAGAATGGTTTTTAGAAAGAATGCCATGTAACACCTAATGGGAAAGAGAGGTTATAATCATTAAAATTGAAGTACTTGGGTAAAAACCTTAATTTAGAGTTCTTGTTACTGTTAAAATGTTATTATCAAAAGTTATTTTGATAGAATCAACAAAAAATTTTGTAAATTGGTTGTTTCATTAGAAGAAAGACTCATTCTGAGAACTTCGACCGAAAAAACATTTTCAGAATGATTTCAGTCGGAATACTTTTCGTAATGCCATGTGACCACGGTATACGAGTATGTTTTTCAAAATTATACAACAAAACATTTATATAAGAAAAACCAATGGGTCTATTTTGTTTAGCAAATCTGGTAATTAACGCATCGATACCTAAACTGATGTCGCGATGAATGTGCAACAATGCACAGTGAGCCTCTCTTCTGTCATTGTTGATCTTAGCCAAGTTTTAATGCGGCATAGTATTCAAAAACTTCGTTCGGCAGTGGCTACACTTACAGGTAGTGTGATAAGGATACGTAGCAGTTTATTAATACATGGATAAATATCTTGGTTGCACTCATCACAAAAGAGAAAAATCGAATTGTCGAGTTCACCGCCGTTTTCAACAATTCGATTCCACTTGGCTACTCACAGTTCGAACTATGCAATAATAGTTGAGACGGGAGAATCTAAAAGCTGCCGAAACGCTTCTGCTACTTGACGAACATCTTGAATGTCTCAACGGATCAATGTCTCGTTCCAACATGTCTGGAGAAAGTATTTCATTAAATTCATTAGCAATGTTGTCCAATAAAGGAATGAAGATTTCTCTTCTGTAATATTCTTCTGGAGTCTGATTTTTTTTAATGATTGTCACGGTGTTTTTGACGCTAAACAGCCCATGACATACCCCTTTCAAATAAGACGCCATCACCGAGCAACTATCCAAATATTTTAGGTCCAAATCGAATTTCTCACACAGATCAATGACGATATGTGTCACTGTTAAACGACGCTCCTTTAGTAGTTCTTCGGAACGAATTGCTTGGTATGCATCGCAAAATGTGATGAAATCTTCTCTGATTGCTCTGTTGCAGTAGTAGCGTTAGGATAAGCTAAGGTGTTTTGTATGGGAATTGTCAGTCCTCTCATCAAATGCAACTGCACAAAATTTTGCCGCTCTTACTCTGTCCAGACTAGCTTTCTGAATTTCTTCTTTGCAGGCTTCGATAAGTTGATTTTGTGTGGTTTTACTGATGTATGTCACGATTGAACCCGAGGCTTCCAAATGATGCTGAAGAATAAAATCACCAAATTCAACTCTATAGCGAACAGCGCCCTGAAGTTCCTATCATTTGCCACCAGACTATCTACTTTTCCGTCAGTGTCACGATTATAGAGAGGTTCATCATCCCTTCATAATGTCCACGTAAAGAAATATTCTGCTGACATCGATCTCGACTTTCGTTTACTTGTGCGTCCCATTGTTCACACACTTGGTTGACCACTTCAAATGCTGGGTTATGGAAAGTCTGAAGGAAACCTTTTTCAGCTTCTACCACCCTCTGATGATATTGGTTCCGTTTGTGAAATGAAAGCGTTCCATTTTGTCCAAGTGAATCGTCGAATGCTTTCAGTGTTTCGCTTTCTTGGTTTACTTTTAATTCCGTGACCCCCCCCAAAAACAAAATTCTAGATCCGCGCCTGCTACCACACCCTGCAGTTTTTACAGTCACAACCCGAACAACAACAGTCCCAACCCAACCGCTTAGGTGAAAAAGTACTAAAAAAGAGAAAATAAGACCAATGTTAACATCAAAATTTTCTAATATCTTTAAAAGTAAAGACCGTAGAATAAAAATTGAGTGGACATATTCATAGGAAATTTTCTAAGCTTTCAAATTTTGGAACAAAAAATATTGGTTAACTATGTACTTTTTGGAGAAAAGGGAGTTGAAGTTGACATTTCTGATAAAAAAAAAACTCTGGAACTTGGTAGGGTAAAGAACCTTTATAGTTTTAGATAGGTGGGAGTATTCTGCGTAGACTGCTACCGAAGACAAATGTGCCCATAATTATGAAAGTGGTCTAAGTCAAAATTTAAAAAAAATGAGTTTATCAGTTATTTCATACCACATTAGTTTAAACTAAATGTATTCAATGTAATTTTTACGAAATTGTCAAAAATGAACCATTAGATAGTGGTTGTAATTTCAACATTATATGGAATTCATTCAGTGTGTCAAATGCAATTCATTAAATATCTTCAAACAAGAAATATATGACTTAGACCACTTTCATAATTATGGGCACAAATGGATTCGAACTGTTAGTTGCAACTACTTCACTATTCAGGGAGTCTTTGACCGTTATAAGAACACCTCCACCTTTTCAGAGACCGGTGGAGTTGTAGTAATGCCAAGGTGCAGTCTAAGATCTCCTTGTTTAGAATAGTTTCATTTAACCACTTTTCTGTGATTACGAGTACATACATAATAACTGGAAGATTTTGAGCCGATAAAAATGTTATTTAGTTTGCCTCACATACCACTGCAATTGTGATAAAAAAGCCTAATATCCACGTTGAAAATTCTTTATCGTTGTTTTTTGTCTGTAATGCTTTACTTACGTACATATGGGCGATTCTCCAGAACCTTTAACTTGAGCTAATTGGAAAAATGAAATTTCAAATTGATAGCACAACCGTGCCATGCAGTGGCGTAGCGCGGATGTCTGCCACCCGGGACGAACCATAAAATTGCTGCCCCCTACTTTCGAATTGAATTGGTAAAAAGTCTGCGATGTTGAAAATTATATCATATTTTAAAAGGAAATAAAATATTTGTTAATTTTCTAATTTTCAATCCAAGAATTCAATGAATGTTCGGTATAGTGCGCGCCAAAATAAATGGGAATTTTACGCGCAGGCGAGGAAATGACAACTCCACATAAATTAACATTCCGTGTATGGAAAAAAATTCAAGCGTACATGCATTTTAATTTCCTTTTTGAAACTCGTTTACTGGGAACAACACTCCACCATAGCATCTGACCAGGACAAGAGTCGTAGTGAGACGGATTGAATTGTGATTGAAAATATAAATGAGCGGGTGATTTGGGGCTTTAAACGAACAGAATGACGAGGTGCACTTTTCTTTTCGAATCTACTTTCGTGGTGAGGATTTGAGACTTTCACTGCGCATCAAATCGATTTTGAGATTTCCAATTGTTTTGGCACAGGCTATATCCGTGCCTAAATTATAAACTTTAACAAACCCAGAGAGCTGGAATCAGTAACTTCTTCAGTCTGTCTTTAGATAGAAAGCCTCGTAGATGCCCGAGCTTAAGCTTAAACTCTTCTCTGTCCAATATCTGGAGGCTTAATTTCCCATCATCGTAGCCCAATACTATTACAGGGGATTTTAACGACAAATGCGGCAGCTGTTGGAGCCCTTCAGCATTTATAGCCCGCGTCATAAAAGAAGGGAATCTTAAAATCGCTGTTTCCATGCACATTGAGAGTCTCATACAATATGCTCATTTATATTTTCAGTTAGCTGGTTTGACAGTCATTGTCCTGTCCAAATTTCAATACATTTGTTTGTCTGTATTCTGTATTTCCAATTAATAAGACGATTCATTCTCAACTCTAATATGGACAACTAGGGAAATTATGCCCTGCAAATAATCAAAAGAATTACGCCAAATAATTGAATAATAGAAAAGGGGTTGTCTTCCATCACAGGAAATACGCTTTTTTGATAATCCGTCAAATAGGAGAGTTTGGTTGGATAATTTTGATGCATCGACTTTATATAGTCCAGCAATAAGGCCAAACCTAAATAAAAAGTAACGCAGAAGTAAAGTAGACGTAACTTCCACTGAAGTAGATGTAACATCCACTTACTTCCATATTGGTCACTCTCATACTAGGCCGGCGTTTGGTTTTTTTGCGCCCGGTGCAGCATGCCTTACACATATTGCGCCCCCTTCATTTTTGTTCATTTTTTGATGGCAGTAAAGGAAAATGAAAGAAGACACAAATACTCAGGATTTGCTTCGCGATCTTGCTTTCGTGCTGAGTTTACTTACGCTTTAAGTTCACTAAATTCTCCCGCTAATGCTGAATAATGCTCTCCGATGATTTTCATTGTAAGCTGCACTTCCTTAACTATTTCCAGCACTAATAATGCTATAAACTCGAATCTCGAATCAGCACTAATAATGCTATAAACTCGAATAGGTGGTCACTGCACTGCAGGTATTGGTTTCTACGGTAGAGTCTTACATAACAAAGCAGTCTACTTAACAGCCTTACCGGACATAGAAGCCGCTTTCAAAAACTTCAGAACAGAGGCGACCCAGGTGTTTCTCGCCGAAGTAGTGATGGACTAATAGTACGACTAATTTGAATTACAAATCATGACCTATGGTACCGTGCCAGCCAAAAAAGGATAGACGACAAAATCAGGCGAACTAAATGAAATTGCATTTGCCACACCTTCTGCAAGGTAAAACTCACAGAAGGTGCATTTCGTGTAATATATGACAATGGGATCACTTTTAAATTTTTAACCTAACTTCACCTCACTTCACTTCCCTTCCCATTTGGGTTTGGTCTGTAGACACCATCAGCCAGGACATCGTGCTGGATGTGGCAATGGTTAGCGCTTCATGTTGCCGGCAAGATCTCTAGCTCTGTCCAGTTTGGCCGCCGCCCCCAAGAACTACGCCGCCCGGGGCAATGGCCCCCTCGGCACCCCCCACGCTACGCCACTGGTGCCATGATATTTTTTGTGTTTCTTACTTCATAAATAAATGTTTTCTGATGTAGAACATTAAAAAATTCAATGCGCATATTTTTTTTATGAAAACATGACATGACATGGTTACAATTTTGACATTTCAAATTCGGATGGTTACAATTTTGACATTCGCTTAAATTACTTTTTTTTAAGATTCATGAAACAATTTAAGCGAAGGAAACGTTACATATGATTTAACTAGTTACAATAGGTCATAAGAAATTTTACGGGGATGAATTTAATGTAATATGAGCAAATTAATTGCAGTTACAACTTTGACATTTAAATGTAACCTACGTTCACGTTAGCCAGTTTTGCCCAAAAATCAACCAATTTCAACTTATTTTTGTCACAAAATGTATGCACATGTTCGTTATTGTCTGAACAATAAGTGCGTTTAAAAAATTTTATGATAAAATGAGACAATTTGGAGTACTTCGACTTACCATGCGGGTTACAACTTTGACGTCAAAACCTAGGGACAAACTTCAGAATTGTTTTTTGGAAAATATAGCGATTTGACACTGCACCGAACACAACTGCATTTTTCCTTAAGAGTTAAACTACAATTTTTCACTTTTCACTATTTGTTTCAACGCTTCCTATCACAAATATAAATAGTTTTTCATTCAGATTAGCGCTAAAGACAGGCAGAAAAGTGACAGGTAACGGAACATTTTTTCAAATTTCATTGCAAAATATCGTTTTAAATGACTTCGTACTTATATCTCATTGCTCATTAATAATTTCTTAACATTATCGATAGCTTCTTTTATTTTTAATCTTCCTACAAAAATTGTAATTCATAAAAATTTTGAAGCGACAAGCAGGTTAAAAGTTCCGGAGAATCGCCGATATATATTAAGAAAGAATCATCTAAGCTATGTCTCTCACCAAAAAACCTCTACTAGATAAATATTTCCTTCATGCATGCATAAACAATTCAAATTAGAAAGCACAGTATATAAATAATAACCCATTATCAAATTTAATTTTGTTTTCAGTCATTGTTTACCCCTCGGGTAATAGTAATTCATTTATTAAATGTCGACAGCTCTTGTGGCTGAAAAGGATCTCAATATTGGCATCTATCTTCTGAAATCAAATTGAAAAATGCCAAACACTTTCCGATCGGAATTTTAACGCCAAATATTCTCAAGTAGTGGCTCCTATTAAATATGCATTAAATACATTATTGATCATATATGAAGTTTTGAAAGTTATCAAGGTCATCAAACAGAAGTAGTACACGTGCACTGTGCAATTGATTTGAAAAATTAAATTCGCCAACTAAAAACATGAAGCGGTTATTTTTAAATTATTTGAATTTCTGCCAGTTTACATTAATGAGCTTAAAATATTTCAATTATTATTTATAGAATTAAATTAAAATACAAAAAATAAAAAATAAAAATTAGAAATTTTCGAACTTTTAGCGTAGTCTATAAATATTTACTACATACCTCCAAAGCTTCTTTTAAGGTTTTCCGCACTACAAAGAAAAAGGAACATTCTCTCTAGAAAAATGCAAAATAATTACCATGTGTATACAGTTTGTATATTTTCCACTTTCTAAGATATCTAGAATTCTAGCCGAATATATCTAGTAAATAAGTCAAATATTTTCACAGGCTGTATAAGGGATGCGGAATGCATTTCGAGCATAGTATCTAAAGTTGTTGAAAGATAAAATAAATACAGATAGTAGAGAAAGAGTGAAAAGAAAACACACACAAGCTAACTTTATCTTAATAAACGCATCTATTGCATTTCTAGAACATTTACATATTTACAGTTCAGTGTTTCATTTTGTTTTTTGAAATAAATTCAATTAAAAAATTCTAGTTACTAGATCTTATCTAAAAATATGGTAGCAAAAAGAACACAACTCTCGAAAATGGCGTATGTCCGAAACGTTAGTATTGCTGCTGGCTGGCTGGTTGAGAAAGGTCGAAAAAAATTGAAAAACATACAAAGTATTGTAAAAGAGAATTTGTTTTTAATATTTTGATTGTACAAAAAACCAGATATTGAACAAGTATTTTTGAAGACTAGGCTTGCAGCCATTGCTGGAATTAAGTTGCTGACTTGCATGTATAGAAAGCTCCTGAGTAGGCCACCCAGTCAACTTAATTCCAGGAACTGCTGCAAACTGGTGCTGCAGTCCAAGTCTGGCTTAAATCTAGCTCAATTTCACTCTATCTAGATATTAATAATTTATTTATTTTTTTTATTTTGTTTTTTATCAAATTATTTAACTAACGATTCTGCTGGTTGTCTCTGGTATGATTATAGAGTTTCCTATTACTGGAGATGGAAGTTTTGATTAGAGAGGCCGGCGTTTGTTTTTAAATTTACGAAGTTTTATTGCTTATGTTTGTATCTATGATTTTTTTTCTTATACTCGTATACTACACTTAACTACAAAATAGTTAACAAAACTTTAAATAACAAAAAAATAATAATAATTAAATAAAATAAAAAAAAAATAAAAATGCATTCGGTTATATAACATAACAAAAGTATGGAGATTTGACGTTGAACTGGACGACGACGGCGTAACCAATCCTACTTTCTTGTGATGCCTTCGCTGGGTCTGAAGTTAGGCTGGCAGCACTCTTAAGCTTGGAAGCACACTTTTATAACTAAATTAAAGGTTGGCTAATTTTTTTTCTTATTATATTTGTTTTTCTCTTTGTTTTTTTTTTTTTTTTTTGTGTTTTATTATAAACTTTCGACTAAATGACTCGCTCTCCTCTGCGGATGACTTGAATTCAAGTAGCTCTCGGAGTATACGCTCTTAGCGCGATTGTCGTAGCGTAGACTGGATCGCCGGATATCGATGTCTAATGGAAGGCGTCTATCCCTCCACCAGGAGCAAAATATGCAATTTAGAGTGCTCCGAAATGCTTCCCGGAAATCTCGATTGAAGTATGCATAAATAAGCGGATTAAGGGTTGAATTGAAGTATCCAATCCAAAAGAGCACCGCCACAACTATATCTGGACAGGGACATGCTTCTCGGCAAAGGCTCGTTATAACGTACCTAAATATGATAAGTGTTCATTAAAACAAAAATTAAAATTCAATTCTATTTAAGATGGTAAACAAACCACAAGAAAAACGGCAGCCAGCAAAGGATGAATGTTCCCATAATAATACCTAGGGTGCGTGCAGCCTTGTGTTCTCTCTTCATTTTGATGAGGTGCTTATCTTTCGTTGGTGTATGCTCCTGATCAATTTCATGCATTGTTAGAGTTTTCGATGAACCAGATCCACTCAGCGCTTCACCTAGATATCAATATA
This sequence comes from Thereva unica, assembly GCA_949987705.1. NCBI lineage: Eukaryota > Metazoa > Arthropoda > Insecta > Diptera > Therevidae > Thereva > Thereva unica. The sequence goes on along the minus strand of OX465283.1, from coordinate 126,840,031 downwards.
AAACATGACACTAGGTCAATTAGTTCTACAATATAATAACTTACCATTCGTACCACCTCCGGTTGAATGTCTATGCATTAACATTGCATTTCCTTGTCTCATAGCTAATTGCTTTTCTTGTCTGTTCGCTTCTCGAAATATTGCATAATACGTAAATATCATGATTGTGCAGGGTATCCAAAATGATATGGAACTAGAGACTACAGCATATCCTTTATTAACAACGAATTCGCATTTATCTGGATGCTCTGCAACGAATGATTTATGACTTTCTGTGGTATACCATCCAGCGAATATCGGTACAAAAGAAAGAAGTGCTGGCGATATCCACGTGTTAAGTATCATAATAGCAACCACTTTTTTGGTCATGTTAATTGGATACTTGAGCGGTTTTACTATAGCATAATACCTGTAATGCGTAAATATGGTTATTAACAGCTGGTTTGGATTTATTTATGAATTTGATTCCTTACCGATCCACTGATATACAGCAGAGATGTAGTATGCTTGCGGTGGAGAAATATACATCTAAACTGTTCCATAAGTCGCACAGGAAGGGTCCAAAAAGCCACCTTAAATAAAAATTTAGTGAGTATGGAGTCTTGAAACAATTAAAAAATATAGAAAAGTTTAAAAAAAATTAAAGTTTGAGCTTCGATTATTAGAATTGTGAATTAGTGATAAGCAAGACTATGTAGTCTTGCACATTTAGCAAGAAAAGCAAGACAAAAACAATACAGGACAAGACAAGACTGCAAAATCAAGATAGCAAGTCTTTTTGCTCATCACTAAGTGCCAAAAGTCTTACAATGAAGAGCGAAAAGTCTTGTCTTCCACATTTAGCAAGACCAAGGCAAGCCTGCAAGACTTTCTGCAAGACTTTTTGCAAGACTTCTTGCAAGACTTTTGGCAGGACTTTTTGCTCATCGCTGTAAAACTTTTGGCACTTAGTGATGAGCCAAAAGGCTTGCTATCTTGATCTTTCACTCTTCTGTAGTCCAGTCTTGTGTTGGTCTAGCTTTCGCTTTGCTAAATGTGCAAGCAAAGGCAAAACTGCAAGACCAGTCTTGCTCATCACTATTGTGAATTATATTGCATTCATAACTTGACACATATAAAACCTCAATTCCATTGCACTCATTTAGTATATAACAATGCAAAACTGAAGTGCGGAACGAAATTGTTGCTAAGACATGGCTATTGGAGCACCCCATTTCCCGCTTACATATAAAGGGTATATTGTACATATGAAGTTACAAAGCGGTCGTCTGTGGGTAGGTTTTGGATAAACGGTTTAGCCGCTAACGCAAACGGTTTAGTCGCGTTAAAGGGGGGGGGGGGAGGGGTCGACTCGAATCTCATCCAATTTCACGTTCTGAAGAGGGGGATCTAGGCAAACATCACGTTTTTTGTTTCCGCTAGAAACAGGGGGTAATGGAACAATCGCTATGGTAAATTGTATTCAAGGCGGGGCCATGTAGAATTTGTAGATTGTTGCCAGGCCGGCTGGTAGGAGAAGAAACTTGCTTATCTTATATTGGGAGGCTTGTTTGGCATTTTAGAATATGTGATCATTCCATCGCAGATCCTTCGTTAGGCGGTCCATTAGACGATAGCTTTTGCTGTCAGTTTTGCCGATTGCTTTGATGATTGATGTAAGTATCTGAATATTTTATGAACGTGTAATAGACGTCTGAAAGTTACCCCAAGAATGTTAAGAGTTAAGTCAGACGTTAAGCCGGTTAGAGACTCACACCGTGAACAACCGCGAGCACATAGTTCGCTCCTTGTTTTCCGATCTGAATTCTCGGCGTGAGTATGCCGCTTTTTCATTTGCTTCTCCCACTGAGATAGGAGGTATATCAGTGTTAGCGAGAAAATTTGGTCAAATTAAGTAAAACATGTCTCTAAACTAAGATTTGGCTAAATCCTAGACAAAAACATTTAACCCGGTTATGCGAACCCCACAAAGTAGCAAAGTAGCCCCTCGATTGTTTAAACGCCACCGGCCAGCCAAACGCGCGACTCTACGAACGCTACGGTGTGGGAGGGAGTGACCGGCGGAAAGGTCCGACTTGCTGTGTTTACGACCGTAAATGCTTGTTTTTAGAGTAAATACTATAGATTTTTTAAAATTTGAAAAATATCAAGTGAAATTATGGCCAAGCTATGTAAGCCGTAGTACGATAGAGAACTAGCAAGCCACCGAAATGGACACCCATGCCGAACACGATAATGTGGCACAGAAGAAAGGTAGAAATTTCCTACAAAATTGGAGAAAATCTTTACTCATGCAATCTGTGCTTTATCTACTGTCTCTCTCTCTCTCTCTCTCTCTCTCTCTCTCTCTCTCTCTCTCTCTCTCGAAAACTGCGGCCTTTAGGGAAAATATGAAGAGATACTAATAAAAATACATAATGACCCAGTCGGTATAACACCATATGTCCAGAAATTGAAACCTTTCTCCAAGGTCCACGTAGATGTAGTATAATCTAGGTTGTCATTTGCTCGGCATGTATGTTGTTTCTCGATGATCGGATATCAAAAGTCGCGTTGGGAGTAGTAGTTGGACTAAAAAACAATTCTCGGGTAGGTTGTGGCAGTTCCTTTCTTCCCCGACTAGATCTGCTGTTCGACATTGCACTCTATATGAAGAAAATAGATTGTTGACAGTACAAGGGGCTTTCTCCGAGCCTTTAGTCTTTCACATAAAAAAAATAAAAAGAGCTGTTTTGGCCTTATTATCTCTCTCTCTGAAAGATTCGGCCTCCACGTTAGTTTCCTATCCAGCATGAGACCCATAAAATTCGCATTTTCCTTAAGTTGCAATCTTTCATTGAAGAATTTTAGAGAAGAAAAATGGGGGAGTCTATACTTCCTTGTAAAGAGCACTACTTCAGTCTGAGCTGGGTTGACGCTTAAACCCTTTGCAGTACTCCAATGAACAAGAGTGCCCAATGCTCCTTGCATTATATCTCTTATTGTTGAGATATACTTGCCGGTAACCACTAGCACAATATGGGCACTTTAGAGAATTTATTATGGTAGCTACCGGTCGAACCAGAAGTTAATCTTCCATGTTCGAAAATTGATTTCTTACCATAAGCCGAATATTCATCGGTGAGTCTCACCACAGGGTAAGCGGGTAAATAATCAATGGTAGATCTACTCCTGATTCAAACGGTATCAGTACCTGTGGTGTACCTCTTCCTGCCCCAGACCACAACTCTTTCGGGGATCTCTAAGAGAAAGGATGTGAGACATACAGGTCTCAAGTCTTTTGAATCGTGGTAGGATACCCGCTTTCGGAATGAGCTTAGGCGAAGGGAACTCCTATAGATGGGCGCAAGCCAGTCCAGAATTAGGTCACTGACTTTCTGAATTTTAATAGGATAAATTCCGTCCGGTTCAGGTGCTTTATAAGGCCTAAAACTTTCTATGACCCATAGGAGCTAGTTCCTGTTCATTAGTCTGTTGGTCAGTCAATAGTTGGGCAACTAGAACCTGTTTCAGGAAAATGGGTATCGAGCAGGAGCTTTAATCACTCCGCTTGTAGTCCAAGTACTGTCTGCTTGTGGTAACAATTCTTGGCACATTCGACTTTTAAAGAGAACCGTTGTAAGTCTCGCAGTCTCCGAAAAACCTTCTGTTGTCTCAAAAAAGGTCTTCCAAGATTCCCTGTTTGTTCTACTTGCGCAGCTCGTACTTGAATTTCCTGAGACGCCCTTAATAGTTGTCCCAGTCTTCCATTTCCAATATGTACAAAATTTGTTCATACCTAGGGCTGCCTAATAAAAAGAACCCCGGACATTTGGGTGAAATTGAGTGTGTTTCCTTAAAAAAAAAGTCACGAAACTGTTTTTTCGCCAGTTAAAATCCAACCGAATCGAATCGATAACAAACTTGGTTACCAACGTAATGGCCCAAGCGAAAATGGAGAAAAACAGAGCATAACCAATCGTGCTAAGTTGACACAGAAAAAACAATAAATTTTGAGGAGGAGGATGGCAATGTACCCCGTACAGAGGGAACAACACTATGATGGAGTACGGAGAAGTAACGCTATTGATCCAGCATGCAAAGTATTTTCACGTGACTCTATGATAGGCACCAACCATACGAAGAAAGGATACTAGTAGAGCATCAATGTGGTTTTCGTCCAGGACCAGCCAGTCCAGACCAGCCATTTATTCACAGGGAAACCATGGAAAAAGCTGTTGAATTTAAGTTTATTACATGTATTCATCGATTACAAATATGATTGCGGTATGAATACCAAACGCCTAGTAAAACTAACGAAAATTTCGAAGAAAAATGCAAGGTGTAAATGCTTGGTCATTTTGATCTGCAATGAAATCGGTTTCACATTGATTCGTTTGACAACTAAACACTTGGTTTCCTTGACCGACTGGATAAAGTCCTCTCTCCATTAGGATCGGTGTACGTTTGATAATTGAATTGTCATTCAAACTTTCAAATAAAACGAAAGCACTTTTGCCAAGTTGAAGTATGCTTGGATGCGAATTACGAGTTTTACGAGGATTTAACTAAGAGTTGTTTTAACTTTAAAACCCCTCCCGGACTCCCTCCAAACTAGGACAAATCCGGGAAACCCGGACGGAAGGCAGCCTTATTTTTACCACGCCTTCACAACAAGTTTATTACTTGAATATATTTACAAGTTACAAAATTCAAGTCTTGAATTCCCTCAATTATTTGTTGTAGCTTCCTTTAATAATAAAACCGAAAAAAACAGTCCCCGTACTTTCAAGGAAGTCCTATTTAGAATACTTGTTACTTAAGGTTGTAATTTTATTTTCATTTATTATTTTTTACGAAATCCCAAAAATCCCCGGTCGGGACAATTTTGTAAAGTGCTGCCATCATTCAACAACCGCCTATTTAAAATTTTAATTCATTTTATTTTCATGTTTCTCGGGAAAATAAATGTATTGCCTTTATTAGTAGAGGAACTGCAGATAAGGAAGGGGATTTCTGGAATTCATTTTTCATTTCTTATTTCCAGAAAAAACTGACATAAAAACAATTATTTATTTCAAAGAATTTCAAGAAACATAGATAATTGAAAGAAAAAGGCAATTCCGGGATGATGAAAAGTTGAGAAAAACAATCCAAATTAGTTAACTTACGAAATAGAAGTGTTCACAGAAATCAATTCTATTTGCTAACAACTGGAAATTATGAAGTGATCATCAATTCGTAGGAGTGGCGTGGCACCTGGCGTAATATGGCGATTGACAAACTCTAAAGCCACACTACTCGCGAAGTAGCTTGGGCGAAGTAATTCTCGAAGTTGATCGAAGTCCGAAGTACGTGACTGCCCACGGGTTCGAACTTCGACATACCTAGGTCCTTTGACTCGGGCGCAATAAACAAAGAGCAAAGCAAAGATGCGAATTCGCCCCAACTAACGTGTACTAACGTTACACAAAGTGAATCGAAGTACCTCTCTACACTCTCGACTTCGACCAACCTCGTGAGTAGTGCAGTGCACGCTTCATGAAATCAATGAAGGCAAGTGGTAGTCTCGCTCAGGCGTTGACAATATGGAAAGAATGACATTTCTGCATTAAGTGTACCAAGAGATTGAGCACTATAAGGGAGTGGAACTCGCAACGTCAGAACGACTAGTTAACAACAGAAATAATTTGCACAAGCGAGACAACACTGAACCACATATCTTGCTGGTTTGATCCCGCGAGCATCGTCCTTTCACAGAGACTACTGACTTAATGTCATTAAGTACGGCTGTTGTGCAGATGAGATGTTAAAGTGCCACTTGTCCAAGGAGATGGGCATGTGAGGTATACAGCTTATTATTGGTAGTGATGTTCCAGCTGTTATATTCAAATGGAGCGAAAGAATGCACCCTAATGCAATCATAAACTCTAAAACTCTATCCAGTTATAGCATAGTTTGAGCAAATTAACAAAATTGAGCTTGTGTCGGACTTATGAACACGCTTAACAAGCAGACTTGAACGATACAAATTATGTCATCGATGGATAGTTTTTGTTTTAGTGGGTGAAGCGGTACCATGGCCAGACATACGCTTACGTATGCAGAAACTTGCAGCAGTTATATGTATATCATATGTCTCGGGGCCTCGGTAGTCTAGGGTAAGGCGCCTGACTACTATCTCAGAGGTCCCGGGTTCGAATCCCGGCCAGCCCCACGGTCCTTCGCCTTTTCCACTTTCCCACCTACATAACTTTCCTTCTTTCTTCTTCCCTCTTTACATTCCTTGATTCCTTCTGTCATAGCCTTCCTTAGCTCTTCCCCGCTTCACCAAAGCGCATGTCATCGGTTGGTTGATGAGATTCAACTCGTTTCAGGAGGCATAACACTCCAGCGAGTTGTTTCTCGTTGCCCCAATGTCAAAGTCGCGATAATAATGGTTGGGAGTAGGCGGACTAAAAATATCGCGGGAAGCTTGTGGCAGCTCCTTCCTCCCGACTAGAGCTGCTGTTCGACATTGCACTCTATAAGAAGAAAATAGATTGTCAGCAGTATAAAGGGTCTTTTCTGAGACTCTAGTCTTTCACATAAAAAAAAAACACACCTAGCAATTTCTACACTGATAAAACAAATTCTTAGCTTAAGAGACTTTTTCTTGAACCAAGCAAATAATGTTTTGGATATAACGAAAACAAAATTGTCTTCGGATAAGCAATACTCATAGTCTTGGTTTTATTGTCTTGGATGAGCACAAAAGTTGACTAGAAGTAAGAAAAAAAATTTCTTGGTTTGAGATACTCATTTTTTTAATTCAAGCAACTAAAGGTAATAAAATAGTGAATTGCCTCAATAAATATTCTCGAATTAAAACTTCGTCGTGTCTTTATTTAATACAAATTTTGTTTTTTATAAAAAACATTTAGTTTCTTGAGTAAAAAATTAAAAAATCTTATTTCGAAAAAGACATATCTTGGTCGAAAAGTAATAGTATTGAGCGAAGAAATACAATTGCTTGGCTCAAGAATTTCTAGTGTCTTACGCTGACACAGCATTCTCATGTTAAGACTGAAAAATGTTTCTACTCAAGCCAACGAAACGAAGACTATGGAATTGCTGGAATCAAGACAATTTTTCTATCAGTGTATGACAAACATATGCTCTCGAGACACATTGTGTCGAAAAATTGCGATTCGGAGTGGCCTTAAGGGGTTTCTACACGATACAACCGTTGATACAATATCGGCTTGCTATGATGGTTGCCTGCGACAATTGCTTCGTTTGTTTGCACTGAAACAACGGTTGTCCCGATATCGTTCGGTTGTTAGTTGTCAACTAAAAACAGCCGTCGTACGTACAACCGTTGCAACGTGTGCGTGGAATTTGACAACGGTTGTAACAAACTCATTTTTAAAAAGTTTATAAAGTGAAGAAAATGGTATCAATAAAAGATAAAGAGTTTTGGATTTCGTTTATCGAAAAATATAGATCCTTTCCTTGCTTGTGGGATGTTTTTTCTAGTGATTACAAAAATAAAATTCTTCGGGATGAAGCTATGAAGTCTATAGTTGATCATTCCAAAGAAATCAATCCTGAAGCTGATCAAATATGGGTGAGACATAGGATTTCAAATATGCGCACTGCGTTCAGCAGGGAGTTTAAAAAAATTAAAAATTCGCAAGGAACCGGTAAAGCAGCGGGGGACATATATACCACTAATTTGTGGTATTACAATTATTTGCTCTTCCTAAAAGATGGAGAAACTCCGAGGGATGGGATGTCAACTTTGCAAGATTCCTCAAGCTTACAAAATATTTCAGACGAAGAGGTAAACAAGTTTTTTAAATTCTTTTATTTAACTTGCACTGTTTGTCGTCAAATCTTGGAAGTTAAATTTGACCCACTTCCCGGTTTCGGATAGAGCTGAAATTTTGCATACACGTTTAGTTTGGATGACAATTAAATCTGGCCATTTTGTAAAAATATCAAGATAGCGGTTCCAAAATGGCGCCCGCTTTTATTTTACTCACACTGTTTGTCGTCAAATCTTGGAAGTTAAATTTGACCCACTTCCCGGTTTCGGATAGAGCTGAAATTTTGCATACACGTTTAGTTTGGATAACAATGCAATCTGGCCATTTTGTAAAAATATCAAGATGGCGGTTCCAAAATGGCGCCCGATTTTTGAAATTGTGCTCCGCGGCCCTTTGAAATGGGTATCAAATGAAAGGATATGACAGGTAGAACACAATAAGCTATGTGGCGTCATTCCAAATTCAAAATGGCGGACAACACTTACACTGTTTGTCGTCAAATCTTGGAAGTTAAATTTGACCCACTTCCCGGTTTCGGATAGAGCTGAAATTTTGCATACACGTTTAGTTTGGATGACAATGCAATCTGGCCATTTTGTAAAAATATCATGATGGCGGTTCCAAAATGGCGCCCGATTTTTGAAATTGTGCTCCGCGGCCCTCTGACATGGGTATCAAATGAAAGGATATGACAGGTAGAACACAATAAGCTATGTGGCGTCATTCCAAATTCAAAATGGCGGCCAACACTTGCACTGTTTGTCGTCAAATCTTGGAAGTTAAATTTGACCCACTTCACGGTTTCGGATAGAGCTGAAATTTTGCATACACGTTTAGTTTTGGTGACAATGCAATCTGGCCATTTTGTAAAAATATCAAGATGGCGGTTCCAAAATGGCGCCCGATTTTTGAAATTGTGCTCCGCGGCCCTCTGACATGGGTATCAAATGAAAGGATATGACAGGTAGAACACAATAAGCTATGTGGCGTCATTCCAAATTCAAAATGGCGGCCAACACTTACACTGTTTGTCGTCAAATCTTGGAAGTTAAATTTGACCCACTTCCCGGTTTCGGATAGAGCTGAAATTTTGCATACACGTTTAGTTTGGATGACAATGCAATCTGGCCATTTTGTAAAAATATTAAGATGGCGGTTCCAAAATGGCGCCCGATTTTTGAAATTGTGCTCCGCGGCCCTCTGACATGGGTATTAAATGAAAGGATATGACAGGTAGAACACAATAAGCTATGTGGCGTCATTCCAAATTCAAAATGGCGGCCAACACTTACACTGTTTGTCGTCAAATCTTGGAAGTTAAATTTGACCCACTTCCCGATTTCGGATAGAGCTGAAATTTTGCATACACGTTTAGTTTGGATGACAATGCAATCTGGCCATTTTGTAAAAATATCAAGATGGCGGATCCAAAATGGCGCCCGATTTTTAAAATTGTGCTCCGCGTCCCTCTGACATGGGTATCAAATGAAAGGATATGACAGGTAGAACACAATAAGCTATGTGGCGTCATTCCAAATTCAAAATGGCGGCCAACACTTACACTGTTTGTCGTCAAATCTTGGAAGTTAAATTTGACCCACTTCCCGGTTTCGGATAGAGCTGAAATTTTGCATACACGTTTAGTTTGGATGACAATGCAATCTGGCCATTTTGTAAAAATATTAAGATGGCGGTTCCAAAATGGCGCCCGATTTTTGAAATTGTGCTCCGCGGCCCTCTGACATGGGTATTAAATGAAAGGATATGACAGGTAGAACACAATAAGCTATGTGGCGTCATTCCAAATTCAAAATGGCGGCCAACACTTACACTGTTTGTCGTCAAATCTTGGAAGTTAAATTTGACCCACTTCCCGATTTCGGATAGAGCTGAAATTTTGCATACACGTTTAGTTTGGATGACAATGCAATCTGGCCATTTTGTAAAAATATCAAGATGGCGGATCCAAAATGGCGCCCGATTTTTAAAATTGTGCTCCGCGTCCCTCTGACATGGGTATCAAATGAAAGGATATGACAGGTAGAACACAATAAGCTATGTGGCGTCATTCCAAATTCAAAATGGCGGCCAACACTAAATTGCGGAAAGCTTATAATAGACTAAAAAGTAGAAAATATAACCGATCAACTTCCAATTTTGCACACACTCGTAGTTCGGGTGGTTAATGTGTATGAATGATGAGATGAATAGTTGAGTTAAGGGTGAGTTGATAATAAAGAAGCAATACACGTTACAAAAAATCACAAACAAACACAGAGATGCTGCTGTCAACTAAATTCAACTACTCAAATACTGAACTCATGTCCGTATGCATAATTTCAACTAAACCCAGGTAGCAGAGCTGAGTCGAGTTCAGTCAACCTTAACCCAACTCGACTCCCGTTTACATGTAGTTAGACTTGGGTTCAACTTGAGTTCAACTCATCATGTATAAGTACTAAATGCAATCTGACCTTTTTGTAAAAAAATCAAGAAGACGGTTCCGAGATGGCGGCCGTTTTTGCAATTATGTTCCACCGAGCCCACGACATGGGTATCAAATGAATACAGTAAACTGTGTGACGTAATTTTAAATCTAATAGAATTGCCATCATAAAATGGCGGAATACATATAATAAACTAAAAAGTAGAAAATAAAATAAATGGTTAAAAAAAATTTTTAAAAAAAATTCTTTACATTAACTAAAAAATGTACTGAAAAGTAAAAAATAAAAAATATTTTAAAGAAAGCGTGAAATTTCAATTTTAATGAAAAAGTTAATTAAAAGAATGGCGCATTTTTCATCAAAAAATTTTGTTAGAATTTGAAATTAACAAAGCAAAAAATTGAGGGTTATTGTAAATCTCACGCGATTTACAGTTATATTTTCAATTTTTGATGAAAAATGCGCCATTCTTTTAATTAACTTTTTCATTAAAATTGAAATTTCACGCTTTCTTTAAAATATTTTTTATTTTTTACTTTTCAGTACATTTTTTAGTTAATGTAAAGAATTTTTTTTAAAAATTTTTTTTAACCATTTATTTTTTTATTACTTAATTACTTTGCATGAAAATATCAATCTTATGTCTGTTATTCTGTAGGATTTGTTTTCTAGAGCGGAAACCCCAAATTGTACAAATAGAACTCACTCTCGTCCTGATTCGGCTTGCTCTTCACATCGTTCCAAGCAGTCAACTTTGGCACAGCAACAGAAAACTTTTTTCCAAAAAGCTAGTGAATTTTTGTCACTACCCAGAACTGAGGTAGCAGAAGATGAATTTGACATTTTAGGAAAAAGAGTAGCTGCTCATTTTAGGGGCATATGTCCAGATCAAAGATTATTTGCCGAAAAACTCATTTCAGATATAATGATTAAAGGGCGATTGAATCTCTTAAGTGCCAGTTCTAACTTAATGCGGCACCCCCCACTGACAACACCAATTCTGTTCGGCAATGTGCCCCAATGGATCTTGCTTCTACGCGGCAATATATATATGTGGGTACTACTGAAGCAGAAGGACCTTTGCAACTTCAACCTGAACAAATTCAGTCGGAGACAAATACACAACAAAATGCTCTACAGTTGCCAAATCCTGCTCACAAAATTTATACTGAAATATCGCCATTTGTTAATTTTAAATAATAATCTTGTATAATATTTAATATCATTTTATTTTTTTTAATAGAATTCAAATAAAAATTATTTTCTGAAAGATACCAAATGCAGAATTTCTTAAAAGGATTCAATTTATATTCCACACATTTTATTTTGATATGTAACTTTTGCCTCATTGTTGTAATATAATTTCAATCTGTTTCTTATTTGAATTGCGGAATTCGGAGCGTTTCTGACGACTGAAGGTTCTAAAGAAGCCATTACACAGCCCTGTCGCCATGCCCCTGGAATGGTTAAACCATTTTCGAAATCGTCTTGATCTACGCAAGAACTAGTAATGTAGTTTGAAGACTGGGCTCTTAAGAAGTTGTGAAGCACGCAGGTAGCTAGAATAACCGCATCTACGTGTTTTAGTTGAATTTTTAAAGGTTTTTGAAAAACTTTAAATCTAGAACTTAAAATTCCGAAAGCATTTTCGACTACTCGTCGAGCCCTACATAATCGATAATTAAATATGTTTTCCTCTTTAGAACTTCTTGCCCGCGCGTAAGGTTTCCAAACATTTTCCATCAGCGCGAAAGCCTCATCCCCTATGAATGCAAATGGACAAATATAATCGCACTTTTCAAGTTTTTCTAAAGGGGGTATATGAAGCTGCTTCTGTTCCAGTTTTTTGTAAAAATCCGTTTTCCGAAGAATTCCGCCATCGGACATTCGTCCGTTTGTGCCTTCATGAATATAAATAAATTCATAATTTGCATTCACTATAGCAAATAGTACAACACTAAACGTGCCCTTGTAATTATAAAAATTAGAACCACTGTTGGGTGGCTTTTGGATAAGAACATGCTTGCCGTCCATTGCTCCTAAACAGTGCTCGAAATCCCATTGAGTCTTGAAACTATCGGCTATGGCTCTCCACTCATGTTCAGAAGAAGGAAACTGAAGAAAATTTAATAAATTAAATTAGCACTTTAATCTCTATAAATAGAGTTAACCTTCATAAAAGTGTCCCTTAATACATGGTATATTGCCAAACATGTTTCAGGAACAATTTTTCCAATGGCTTGAACTGAGATTCTTGAACTGTACTGTAGGTCTGTATAATCACTTCCTGTGGCTAGGAATCTTAGCGTAGTCACTAAACGTTGTTCGGCTGATATTGCACACCTCATTAATGTATTTTGTTTTGAAATTAATGGTTCTACACGGGTTAAAATATATTGAAATTGTTCATCAGTCATTCGTAAGTAGTTTTTATAGTCTTCAGGTTCTGTTATTTTGAGTTTTTTAACAAGATAAATATCTGAATATAAACTTCTTTCCATAAGCCATTCTTTCACCCACTTCCTTTTCTTTTTTTTCTCTGGAATCGATGTTAATGCAGCTCCGCACATTATTATAAAAAGTTTTTCCCTTTCTGACATTTTTTATCATACGAACTGAAATGTCGAAATGCTTTAAGTACAAAATACGACTGAAAATAATTTCAGTCGCTGGCGAAATTGGTACGTGTGTGTAGAATACTATAGCTGTCGGGCCGATAACGTGACAACGCAAGTTGGTCCAACCGTTGTATCGTGTAACAGCCCCTTTATCGTTCCCCAGATTCAAGGCACTATACTTTTTTCTATGGATTAACTTAAAAAGTAAAGTTTATGCTAGCAATCCGAAAACCACTGACGAACTCAAAGCTAACATACGACCCGAAATAGCTGCTAAAAAGCCCGAATTGCTAGCAAAGGTGATGCAGGATGCCCGGAAAAGAGCTGCTTTTTGCGTATCGAGTGGAGGAGCCCGTTTAATCGACATTGTATTCAAAAACTGATTTGAAATAAATGGTACAGAGTACCCTAAATAAATCTTGCTCATTTGTCAAAAAAAAAAATAGATTCTAATTTCCAAGCTTAGCCATCTCCACAATTTTTCCTCTTCTGCAGCTTATGTTTTTTCTTCTCTTCTTTCTTATAGACTCCAGTGCCTTTGCCATAATTTTGTTATATCATCCTTCCTACCTGTACCCTTGGGTGTTCCACAAGGCACAATCCTTAGTCCTCTCCTTTTCTCTTTGTATGTAAATGATCTGCCCTCTATTATCCATCGCTGCTCCTCTCATTTATATGCTGATGAGCTACAGTTATATACATCTTGCCCTCCTAATCGGATTGCATCCTGCATTTCTGATCTCAATACCTGATAAATGAATGAAGCTCTTCCAATTTCCTATAACTTAATCCTAATAAATCCCAAGAACTTATTCTTAGTCGTCGCTCTCTTTCTCTGAACAATATTCCCACTATTTCACTTAATAATGCTTCTCTTCCCGTTGTTGACTGTGTTAATAATCTTGGTATTGCTATAAATCTAAACTATCTTGCTGCAAACATCTATGGCACATTCCGCAGACTTAGGCTCTATGGTAGTCTTTTATCATCATCTATTCGGATAAAGGATAAAACGTACTGAGTCCTTCCATCTCTTTCTCGGTCTACCTACTGGTCTATCCCCTAGAATCTCCCCAAATGGTACCTACTAGTATTTTGGTTATCACGGTTTCGCCTATTCTTGCAATATGTCCTGCATACCTTAACCTACTAACTTTGATAGAAATTGCTAATTCAGGATTAGGATTTGATATAATTTATTATTGTATCTACTTCTCCATCATCCTCTGTACCCTTATTTTTATCACTGTGTCCGTGAATGAGCTTTGTAATTACACCTGCGAGGTCGTGTTTTCTAAAGTGAATTTTATCAATCTTATTAGCATTAAGGGTACTCTTTGATTCATTAGAATATCTAGAAGATTTCGTCTGTGTATAGAGGTATGCTGCTGCTTCAAAGACTTGAAATATATTTACGTTCTTTCCCAGCTTTTTTCAAGGATTTGTCTCAGAGTAAGCAGCCGGCCAATTGCTGGGGGATCTTTCTTAAAGCCTGCTTGATGCTCGCCTACGATCATTTCTACCTTCCTTAAAAATAGATGTACATAAATATCTTGTGGCGATTGTGATAATTTGTCTCCATTTTTATTAATTGGACATATGACAGATATCTTCTACTCGTCCTTGGCGCTGGTGAAATTTTTTGCTGTATGCCCGAGCTACCAGCACTTGTAGCATCCCTTCGGTGTTGCCCGTTCCCTTATTCGGTAAACAACCCATCCTATGCGGACCTTCCCCGCTTCTAATACTTTTTTTCGCTAGATCTACCGGCATATTTATTGTGGCCGTCTATGTACAACCATATGCTTTCCTCAGCCCCATGGTTTGTTACTCTACTTGGCCTTTATATGCCCGTTGTATGCCTAGTATTCGGCCATTTAAATCTTTTGGTCAAGTTTGGCCATCCTGGGCACATAGGTGATCTCGTTAAAACTGGTTACGGTACGACCATCCTATACCTCTTAAAAAGCCAAACGGTCGGAGTTCGCCCGCTGAAAAGCCATTGTTTTATTTTTAGTCGGGTTCGTCTGTCTTATCCTTTGTTTAGATATGAGGGTTAATTATCGTGATTCTACGTTACTCGGGGTCAACGGCAGGAACGTGGTGAATCGTATCTAGTTTAATCATACAAAAGTAAAACCAACATTGTTGCCCTACCCCCAATGAAGCTGCTAATCGAGAACATTCACCTTCAGGTGCAGCAGTGGTTGTCCGAACAAAAAAAAAAGAAGGAGTAACGGTCATGTGCCAGTGCCATCTACCAATCTGCTAACCGTGTGGGGTGATAGCTTTGAGCTCCGACAGCACGACAGCATTGACAGACGAAGAAAAGACCGCAAATTAGACCGACTGAATGTCCATCTCTCCATAGAATTCAAAAAAAAAATCCCCAAAACGAAATTTCCGGCTACGCCCCTGTTCTGTTCTATTATTAAACAATACCGAAACGAGTTTAATTCCATTAAATCCTTTTAACCAGCATCCAAAATTAATTAATTTACAAAATCCATCCCTTCCACAGCAATTTATGCCGAATGAAATAAAAAAAAACCCCTAATCAAAAAAAAAAAAAAATTGTTGATCCTGTTAAACACATCGAAGTGTTTCTAATTTTGGGGACTACACATAGCACGCAACAAATTCACATCCGCATGACTTCACGCAAACTTGAACATGTCAAATTTGACTCTTCCTGGATACGTAACCATCCCTTTTTGCGGGAGGGAGAAGAAATTAACTCACACGTCTCAGGAGCTGACATAACGCCCTACTTCAAGCGCAAATAATGCCAAAGACGAAAATAAATTGAAGCGTCGCCTAATGTCAACGTGTACACTGGGTGAATGGGCAACAGATTCTAGCCCTAGGAACCAAGCAGGATGAAACGTTGGCAACCTCCTCAGCTTTCCCGAAAGTCCTTTAAATGCAGCCCTTACGCTGTTAAGAGCACCCCCTGCCAAAAAAGGATTTTCTAGGAGGAGAAAAAAAATGTATATATATTTTGTGGGTGGTTAGACGGTAGAAGGGATTCCCAGAGGAGGGTTCCGCGATTATTTTGGGTACAGAATTTCGAAGACAGCTTTGGAGTTGTTTCGGCTGTAGGGGTAGGTTTGGGACGAAAACAAAAAAAAATTAAATCACACGAAAGCACTGAAATGCCACTTACCTCCCAGTGACTTGAACACTAAAATTAAAGGTCATGGCCATCATTGCTACCATAATGTCAGCCATTGCTAGGGAGACTACGAAGTAATTTGTTATTATCCTGCGAATAGAAGGCGTTTTCAATTAGGATGCACAGGTAACGTAATATACAGCGCCGAAAGACTTACCTTAATTTTCTATGTCGCATCACAGAGATTATTACGAGTAAGTTGCCGAAAATGGCTGCCACGATTATGAATATCATAACTGTGGCCTTTAGTACCACTATGGCCGTGTCGACCCATTCGCCATCTTTGGGGACACCAGATGGCATATCAGTCGTCGTGTCCAGCAAGGACGTGGCCGGTGGTCCAGTTGAACCAAATATTGTGGACATATTGCCAGGCTGTGAAACGGAAGAGGGCGAATATTCCGGTATCCTGTTGTCCAGACTCATTGTGAATGTATTGAGCCGCCGTATGATAGCCACACGATTTCTATATGATCCTTGCAGAACTGCGACAGGTGCGATCCGCAAATTGTGCCAATTAATTCAGCGCCCCTATAAAGCGCTGCGCTGATGAAAATATTTCTCTTTTGTTGCACGGCAGATTCTTCTTCTATTTTGTTGATGGTGGTTGTAGTAGTCGTCTGATGTGACGGTGGATTTGTCGTTGTCACCGACGACAATCTCGTCATGATGGCATCCGTCCAAGAATGACCTGTAAAAATAAATATTTCGGATTTAATTATAAACTTTGTTCGTAACCTTGAATCTCAACTAAAGCTACTTAAGCAACACAAAATAATCGAGAATCGCCGAAATGTATTTGCTTCAATGGAAGGTCAAAGTTCTTTGTAGTGTGCCCGTTGAGCACATGTTTGTTTACGATCGCTCTCAACATATTCAGCTGATTGACAATTTTATTTATAGTGGGTGAAATTGTATGTTCTTAACCGACCAATAAAATTAATAGCTTCCGCGAACACCCGAATATCCATACAACAGATGTCGGTGCTCTTTATAGAATGAAATTAAAATTGTTGAATCATCAGAGATGTGTTTTTCCGCCGGTCGGGGGCGAGGTGGGGGGGAGGTTGATTTTCTCTTCAATTTCAATTTCCCGCGCCCAATTAGCCGGCTTAAAAACGAAAAAAATAATCCGCCAATTTCATTCCATGCCGATGATTATTATGTCCATTACTGCTGCCAATTCAACAGTTTTCATGGCGTTCTCAATTTTCATGGCAATAAAAGGTGATTGGTATCCAATTATTATGTGTTCCGATAGCCGGACTTGGGTGTACCGCCGGGCACTCACCCGCTGCGCCCCGGGGGAGACATTTTAACAACCGTTGTCACAGCTTAAGCTGCATTTAATTGCAATTTTTGTGGTTAATTTCCACGGACTTTCACCAGTAATTTTTATGCTCCTAACAGAATCGTTTATGGACTCTTATTTTATGCTTTTCCGGGTGGATTGTGTATGGACATAAAATTTTGGGCGGCTATGTTTTTTTTTTTTCAAACAAGCCATGGGAAATTGTTTTGTAGTAAAAATCGAGTTTATAGACCTTTAAAATTTTGATATGTGGGTTATAAGGAGAAGTAATTCACTGATTATGTGACGAATTAAGGAAAATTATAGCAAAAGAATGATGGCTGTAAAATTCGACTATAAACGTAATTATATGTTTACAAACATTTGTGCTTTTTCAGGACTTATGTAACAATCTCTTTCTGGCTGATATAATTTATTAACTACACAACGTGAATGTAAGATTTAAAAAGGATCTGAATATTTCACAAATTATTTAAGTCTCATTCGTTACCAAGGATTTTGGATGATAATCAATCACCGTCACACATATGTATATGACGGTCGGATATCACTTGGTATTTATTTTTGTTTTAACAGAAGTATCGTATTTTTCTATATTTATTTAGTTAAACAAAAATTAAGAGAACACATAAAAATGCGTGGCGTAGGAGTATTCGAGTTAATATTCTTTGACTAACACAAAAACGAAAGACTTTCCAGTTCCATTTACCTTCGATTTCCAAAACAAACTTCTCAAGGATTACAAAAGGCTTAAGGTCTGTCATATCTCTTAGGCATCCCCTTCCCATTGCAAAAGTTAGGCTCTCTGTAAACGCTACAGATATCGTAATAAGAGCAGTATTAGTTCAAAAAGGCTAGTAACGCTCGCAGACTATTCCAACCAGTTTAGTGTGGCAGAAAATAAATCAACGGCTTTTGATAGCTGCTGCCATCATACATTGCCATTAAACATTTTAAGCCCAATTTGGAAAGTCGTCCCTTCACAGATTTCACCGACCATAAGTCCACTGTAAACTCAAGTGTTTAATTTCTAAACACTTAAAGCGGACGAATATTTTCGTAGGACACGAGGTGCCATAATTTTTAACTACACCTTTTCTGATGAGAGTATCCCTCGTGTTAATTTTGTTAAAGATCTAGGGACTAGACTTAATAGTAAGCTGGATTTTTCCACTGACATCAACTATATTTCTTCTAGAGGTAGTTTAGCCCTGGGTTTTATGAAAAGGTGGTCCAAAGAATTTAACAACCCCTTGATTACTAAAAACCTCTACATTTCTCTTGTCAGACCGTTACTCGAATATGCGTCCCAGGTTTGGTCTCCGCACTACTCTTCGCATGTTAGAACTATTGAATCGGTTCAACGAAGGCTCGTTCGGTTCGCACTGAATCATCTTCCTTGGGAAAACCCATTAGTTCTTCCATCATATGAAATCCGGCTTAAGTTACTCAACTTAAGCTCTCTTCACAAGCGTCGTGAGGTGGCCGATGTTGTATTTGAACTTGTAAATCGCATGTTCATTAACGTGAACCAAAACATTTATGTCTTTAGCATGAGCATTAGTAAAGATGTCCATAAAAGGAGTCTTTTTAATCTCACGTGACAGCTTTTCTGTCGTTTGCGTAGGTTAGTTGTTACTTTGTATGTCTTTAATGTTATGTTTTAATTTATGTTTACATGCTTAGTTGACAGCCTCATCTCAGCGCTTGATTATGCGCCTCCTGTGTTAGAAGGGTTTACTCTATTATTATTATTGGCATATAAGTAATAACCCTATCACTGAAGCCCTGAAGCTCACAGAAATAGGCATTGGTTCCGTCAGGAAACCTTCCTACCTCAATGGGGTTTAGTCTGTCGTAAGAAGATACTTGGTGAAAATGAAGGAATTTAGTTGAAGATTAATATATTTAAAAAAACTTGACTTAAGTGAAAAACCATCACGGAATAAAAATTTAATAATAATTTTTAGACATATAAGTAATAAACCTATCACTGAAGCTCTGAAGATCACAGAAATAGGCATTGGTTCCATCAGGAAACCTTCCTACCTCAATGGGGTTTAGTCTGTCGTAAGATCGGACTACGTCATAAGCAAATCCTCAAAGACCATATGTGTCTGCAAAAGGCTTCTGGGTTAGACGTGGAGTTACACCACAAATGATGTACTGGATGTGCAATACGATCGTTAAGCCTGTGGTCACTTATGCTGCTATAGTTTGGTGCCCCAAGACTAAACAGGTTACGTCCAACCTCAAGTGCAACAAACTCCAACGGCTAGCTTGCCTTTCCATTACCGCAGCTATGCGGACCTGTCCTACAGCTGCAATGGACGCAATCATTAGTTTAACCCCATTGCATATCTTCGTATGGAAATCCGCCCCCATAAGTGCCTTGAAGCTTCAGATCTCATCCAACTGGCCCTACACAGTCAAAGGACACATGGATATCCTTAACAATATCCCAAACATATCCATTTGCCGTGTATCGGACCATATGGTTGGTGAACTGCGGTTCCAAAGTAAATCCAGAGCGATTATCCTGGATCCTGTCCTGGGGATCCAAGACATCTCCACTGGTGTGTCGACGGGCCAAAGATCGAACATGGCACAGGGGCTGGTGCCGCAGGACCCAACTACAAAGTCTCCATTGCAATGGGTAAGTGGCCCTCTGTTTTCCAGACTGAAGTAAATGCCATTGTAAGCTGGGTTAGGCTCTTCCTTGAGAAAGATCTTAAAGGTGCCAACATTAAAATCTTTTCTAACAGCCAGGCTGCCATCAAAGCACTCTCAGTGTGGAAGTTTTCTTCTGACCACAAGAAATAAGGTCTCGCTCTGCTAGGTCCCCGGACACTGGCGTATATAGGGGAATGAGGCTGCAGACAGACTCGCGAGGGAGGGGTCTGAGATGTTGGTCCAGGACCCCTTCTGTAGTATCTCTTGTTCCACCTCCAGATCCTAGATAGTGGTATGGATAAAGGGTATAAACCTAGTCTATTGGGAGTCAGTTCCACGTCTTAGACAGGCTAAAGATATTATAAGACCCTTTTCCTTAAGGGGCACTAGCACTTTAAACAGAGCGGACTGCTGGTGGGTTATCTGATTGGCTATGTAGGACTTTGGTATCTCCTCCACAACCTAGGACTGCCTCAACAGACAGAATGCCGATTCTGCATGGAAGGGACTTCGACACATATTCTTTGTGAATATCCCGCTCTGATCTGGCTTAGAAGAAGGACGTTTATCAGAGAATTTTTAAGCCCTGCTCAAGTCCGGTCTTCGTCAATTAAAGACCTTCTTGCCATCATCTGGAAGTCTGATAGTCTGTTCCGCTAGTGGGGTACGTACACAATAGACCTAACTTGGCCGCAGTCTGGATTGTGGATTGCCCCCTCATTCATTAAAAAAAATATCGGTCATCAAGTGTTGGGTCGATCGGGATTTCTTTATAGCTGGACAAAGACCGAGGGTGCCCGCTAAAATCTTCATTCAAATCGAGAAAGCTAAAGCGGAAAGAATAACAGAGCTCCTGAGGGGTCAGGCTTCATAGTAGGTCAGTGGTGGGCTACAGTCGACTTTGCCAAAGTACCAAAAAGTTCTTGTAAAGCTGATATAATCCCAACGCGAAGTTAACTTTAAGCTTTTTCCTATACTCTCACTCGAACTCACAAGCAGGACAGGAAGGTCCTGGAACTGCTTTGGGAATTCGTACGGCTCGCAAGAGTTTCCGTTGCCCACCACGTTGAAGTGAAGCGATTGTTATTATCTTACATCACGACTTCGTCTGTTCCAGGGGGATATGAAACCTAAGTCAAGTTTAAGTTTTATCAAAAGCCTTAACCTCGGAAGTTTTTAATGACGAGGTTGCCACAATAGATCAAATAGAAGTTGCAGTCCCTGCACAGACGCCTCCCTTTTCCAAAGGAGTTTTGCACTTGAATGCTTACCTTCTCGTCTATAATTGTACCAATAAAATAGAAATATGTATGTGTTTATAATTACATACCGTAGCTTTAATTTTCTAGACATGTGAGCAACCTATTAATGGGCTTATCAGAGCTTATCAGATTAATTTCTATTGTAAATTATATTAAGTGATTTGTTTGATTACCCTTACTAATAACACTATTAATTAAGCCTAATATAGGGCTTAGTTCTATTTATTTAAATCACAGTATGCACATTCTCTCCTTTAGTAACACCCATGAATTCTACCTGACGCCTGACTACTATCCCAAGAGGTCCCGGGTTCGAATCCCGGTGGTGCCACGGTCCTAGCCTTTCCCAATTTCCCGCCTACATAACTTTCCTTCTTTCTCCTTCCCTCTTTACATTCCTGATTCCTCCTGTCATAGCCTTCACTAGTTCTCTTCCACGCTCCACCAAGCGCATGCCATCGGTTGGTTGAAGAGATTCAACTCGTTTCAGGAGGCATAACACTCCAGCGAGTTGTTCTCGATGCCCCGAT
Source organism: Thereva unica (assembly GCA_949987705.1). Taxonomy (NCBI): domain Eukaryota; kingdom Metazoa; phylum Arthropoda; class Insecta; order Diptera; family Therevidae; genus Thereva; species Thereva unica. The sequence continues at coordinate 126,818,224 of OX465283.1, read as the reverse complement.
GTCAGAGTCGCGAAATGGTTGAGAGTTGGTGGAATAAAAATATCGCAGTCAGGTTGTGACAGTTCCTTCCTCTCTTCTTTCTCTCTCTCTTCTCTCTATCTTCCGGCTAGAGCTGCTGTTCGACGGTGTATATGGAAAAAAATAGATTGTCGACAGTACAAAGGGACTTTCCCTAAGCCTCTAGTCTGCCACATAAAAAAAAAAAAAAAAAAAAAAAAGATACTTGGTGATGAAGGAATTTAGTTGAAGATTAATATAATTAAAAAAAAACTTGGCTTAAGTGAAAAACCATCACCGAATAAAAATTTTAATTAAATTCAATAAATCATAATTCCAATAAAAATTAAATTTCCGATTTAATAATAAATTAATTAATTATGCAGATTTCATTATCGAATTTCGTTGTATCAAAACCAATTTGGAATTTTCAAAAGTTTAACATGTACCTAATAATAATATTCAAGCTAAATTGATAGATTGGGAATCAAGCTAATTTAATAATACAAAAAAAATAGGTGTTTGATAGATAGCTAAATGCTAATTCAAATATTGATTGGATAAACACTCTGCAGGAGCGGTATTTACATTGCTAAAACTCATTATCATGTTCAAACTCTGTTGTAAATCCACTGTTAACTTCCGAAAAAATACCTTAAAATTTGCACGTCATTTGTCGCAATACAAAAATGAAATTTATTGATAATAAAAAGGTTTTTTTGTTGTTGTTCACGAAAGGTGCATAAAAAATTTATCACATGCGTTTGAGTGGAACTTGTTATCACCAAAACAAAAAACAGCATCATCGATAACAAGATTCTTTGTTGTGCCTTTTGGTGAAAAATGTACTTGTTTGTAAATTTATAACGATTTTCGGTGTTGATTCAAGCCGAATTTGTTTTGGAACAATTATATTTAATCTAACCAGAAAAACGTTGTTGAATGTAACGGCTGAGGAGTTTCTATGATTATAGTTGTTCGTATAGTCTCTCTGTCGAGAAATCTATACATTCCTAACAAATCTATTTATATTTTAAAATTCTATTCTGAAATATTGTTTACAACAAAAAACTAATTAAAATTGTTTAACACGATTCGTACTAGGTCTCTGACTCAGAACCAAGATATTCACTATATGGATTATAAATCACGTTTTTAACCAAGCCACTAATCTGCACTACCATTAAGAAAACAAAATTACAATAGTAATACTAGGAAATAACCATTTTAAATAGAAATCCACTAGTTATACTTGATTCAAAAATCATTCAACGACTTACACTTGGATCTCTTTCTTGACTAGCGTTATCGTTTCGATAGACAAAGGCTTTTACCGGTGCCGTTGTATCAACCAACTGGAAGAACAATGGCAGCAGTTGATGGATTCTAGTTGATATTGCAATTGCTTTCTTCCCCTGCTAGGTCACGAAAAAATAAATAGAAAAACTTTCCTAAGCTACTTATTAGACAAGCTTATAGTTCACGAATAGCTTTGTTTTGTTATAGACTATCTTTAGATCAAGATTCTCAATATGGTGACACCAACAGATTCTGTTGAGTATATCTTTGGTGGCGTCGTTGTCGTCGTCCAAATTGCTGCCATCATAAATACGTACTACCTCTATTAAATACAAAAAACAAATCTCTCTCTGATAAATTTTATGATTGAATGACTCGTTTACGGGATGCTAAAATATGGAATTTGGAATTTCGTTTCAATAAACAACAAAGTAGTAGATATAGCATACCAGCATGAACGAGACGAAGTAATTGATATAATGGGATTCTGTGATACATGACTCGATGATTTCTGTTTGATGTCATGAAATTTAATTCCAGTTCAATGACCGCGAGATGTAATTATAAAAGTCTTCAATTATTTTTTTTATTCTTGCCTGCATTTGGATTATTATAGAGAAGAGCACAAATTAAGCATAGTTTTTTGGACCAACTAGAATGATATAAGCTTGCTCGTGACTAAATTGCTGCTTTTTAAAATAATTGGTCGGTGGAATCAAATATAATTTTTGCTTACTTGTTAAAAAAAAGTGTGGTAATGAGCAGTATTAGTTGTCCATAGGTGCCAGTTAGTCCATATTAAACAGTAGCTGTTTCGTACAAGCAAACATATTTAAATATGACTTGCAAGTTTAAAGAAATGAAACACCATGTCATATGTCAAACTTAATTCGTAGTAAAAAATTGTACAAAGAAGAATTGCACGATTTGAACTTATGGCGATCAGCAAACGGAGACAACAGACAACCAATGTCCACAAGGATCAAAGTACAGGAACAGATGATCCACTCACAGCCTGCTTGATGGTACATAGATAAAGTGTCCGCTACTTGTGCTGCACTTGATTATCTTGGTTATCTCAGCCCTTCTATACGCAGCGACAGTGTAAGCAGGACTGTTGTGTAGAGCAGGACTACAGGCTGTATACAGGACCACGTCCGACGATTACAGATACGGAATCGGTACTTACTCATATGAGTATTTCGCATTCGATTCTACTAATATCAGTACTCGATACTTTTGACCGAGTACTTTTAGTATATCAGTAGTTTTCGGGTAGAATCAGTAGTTATAGCGTAGTACGAATTTGCATACGAGTCATAATTCAAGCTAACTGAAAGTTTATCTCAGGCATGAATATTTTCCACATAAAGGCTTCACACATTTACCTCCGTCCCGTATGCTAAAAGCAGATAAAAGTGTTTGGCGAGTCTCAACTTGTAGGCATATACTAAATGAAATGTAATGTTAAAGTGAAGAAGAAGTCAAGTAGACGTAACTTCTGTCAACATCGGCACAGAAACCAATAAAATAGGTTCATAAGCACTAAGCGCTAGTCGCCAAAGCTTGTGACTAACGATTGGTCACAATTTTAGAATAGGGGGTATATGTATTTTTCTACCTCAATTAAGGACCTGAAACACCCCTAATTGAAGCAGCAAAATACATCCCAAACGCAAATTGGAGCTCTTTTAAATCTGTATGCTTTTCTAGCACGAACGTGGAACCAGACAGAGAGAAATAGATACAAATGACTGTCCAAAAAATCAGCTCCAATTTACGTTTAGGACTTTTATAAATTTGTATTGATATCCCATCCGGAGTAAAACTCAGTGTCGCCCGTTCTTAGCGTGCAACAGGCAAGCACAATGTCAAAATGGCTACATGGCACCCAAAACAGCCACAGTACGCCTGCGTAAAAATTCTAGTTCTCTATAGGCATGAACGAAATATTCCAAACGAAGCGCGGTACGCTCACACTTTTTTATATTAGAGTCAGCAAGATTGGGGCTTTAAAAAATAAACTTGGTAACTGGTACTCATTCGATTGTGTAGGTCAAGCAGCATTGGACGTCGTTATTACTTAGTTGGGGGAGGGGGGGGGGGGGGGGGCGGTTGAAAAAGCGTCAATCGTGTTTAGTTTGCTGCTTTTCTACTTTATGGTGCGCATAACCGCGATGAATATTTTTGTGTACGGTTTAGCAATATCTTAGTGGAGTGTGCTGTTTTACCTAATTTAATAATAAGAGAGTAAACCCTTCTAACACAGAAGGCGCACTTCTCAGCCAGCCTTGCTAACTCTTCTGCAATGAACTGTTCCGGAGTCTATAGATTTATTCCTCAAATATTCACAGATAGACTCCGTCTTAGTTTCCGGAGAGAGCCTCGAGATGAAGATATAAAGAGGTGTCGGTATCGTAACCTGAGAGGCGCAAGACTCAGGGCGAGCTATAACTTGGGTAACCGGTGGACCAACCACTATTAGCGGCAGAGGGGTTGCTACCAAGATCGGCTTAGAGGTGGACTCAGTCCCTGGAACTTCAGCGACCGAGGGGCCGTCCACTAATAGTGGCTAGATAGGATGATACCGAGACCGGCTTTGAGGTCAGCTCTGTTGCTGGAACACAAGCCGAGAAACTCAAGCTGGCACTATTGCTAATGGTGGCTTGCCGATTTCGACTATTTTTATTTCTATTAGTTCTGCATCCTGATTGAGGATGACATTAACCAAAGGAAGAGCAACTGTGAGGCTACTTGAAGAAGGAGGCTGCTCTCCTACCTGAAGGGATCCGACAGAGGGGGATATATTGCTATTGAAGAAGCCTTCGAATTTTGAAGCCAAAAAGCTCATTTTATGTTATGTTATGATTTTGAAACACTACTAAAGACAGCGATTCAATGTCAGCTCGAACACGCTTCGATTTTCTTTTAATGTCATGCAATACAGGATGAAGAGAAGCAGAGGAGCTGGAAGTGCAGGAAGAAGTTGCGACAGGATTTAAGATTAACGAGGACATGTCGTCAATCGAGTCTAGCCGTTGCAACCAGGGAAGAGATTTCCTGGAATTTGCTCAATAAGGAGCCCGAGTTAGTCGCAGCAAGATCTAGGGTGTCGGACAATGAGTCGAGTCGGACGTTGATAGATTAAATGTCGTCCGACAACATCTGAAGATGCGAGATGTTGCCGGAGAAGGAATTGAAACGGCCCATGACTATTTCTTGATCGTCAAGAAAAGTGTTAGAAATGTCCTTCATCAGTCTGAGGACATGGCAGGGCTTGATATCCGAGCACTCCCTAAAAGTTGACCCTCCAGGGGCTGCAGAGTTGGAACTGATTCCTGTGTTAAGGCAAGTGAGGTGACGCCATCGCAAGGCTAGCTGAGGAAATGCTGCGGATATCTATGCCAGACGAGGTATCTCCAAGGAATCCCCGCCACCAGTTCTACTGTTGATAGAATTAGACTCAAAATTCACTAATACGATCCAATTTTTTTCCAAATGGTTCATAAAAGCCCCATTATTGAAGAAAAAGAGATGTCCGCCCTTACAGATCCTGGCACCCACTAAACTGGGTGTGGCCAGCACTTAAAGGAGATCATAAGCGACAGTGTATAACTTTCCACTGGCATGCATCTCTCGACACAATAGCATTTGCACCCAAACTTAGTAGTCTTTGAATAGTTAGCTCCCTGTATCTCACCTACTACATCCGCTCTCCTCCTCTTCACCATGCTTGACTACGTCGTATCCATTTTGAGTTAAGAGCGTCACAACGTGAAAGCAGTACTAAAAGATTAGGAGTAAGAAGCGGTAGTCATTATATTCGCGAGTCCACCTTCGGGCTGTGAATCTCTCCACATTTGAGACGCCTCAGCCAGGATATCTTTTAACGTATTTTGCAAGATAAAATTAATTCCATGATAAGATAAGAACAAGATACTATGTATATGCTCTATCAAGACTAAACAAATGGCGCTAGACAACAACACGACTTAGCATCTGTTTCAAATTCGTGCTTACTTAAGTCAAAATTGCACTGCTCTAGATAAACGAAGTTGGTAATTAAATCAGTATACGGCAAATCTTCAGAACACTCTTCCAAGACAACTTGCACACTACCGTCACTCAGCCCCATCCACTTTATCAATTTTGAATTACGTGCAGTATCAATTTAGTTCCATTAATTAAGACTTTCAATACGTGCAAGTATGGATGGCAAATGCATTCTTCATGCACCTCCGCGCAAGAGCCAGCTTTCAAAACAATTGCTGCATCTAACGTAAGCTTAGGAAGCAATTCACCCCATGGGAGGGCTTCCAGCAGAAGGGGAACTTAATTCACTTTTCAAGAACCATGTGCACTCCATTACTGTTTTGTACACATTTTGATGCATTTGGGGAAACTGCACAAAACATTTTCACCTTAAAGCTTTTCCCGGTGAAATGTGGCTGCGGGTTGGGGGTGGGTGGTGCCGTAACGTTTTATGTTGATACTCCACAATACAAACAAAATGCCGAGAGTGTATGCAAACAGATGATTAGATTTATTCGAGCCCGATAAGATCTGCACGTCAGCAATTGTATTTTGGGATTTCAACAGGTTGCCTTCAGCTTTAACAGTCACCAAGGACGTTTTTACTGCTCGATTAGTCACCGTTATATATCCTTTTTACGACCGGCAATAGCAACTGCAAAGGTTAGTAAAAAACATTAAATTGTTATAATTGTAATCAACCTGCATACCTGGTGATTTACTGCACGAGCAATGAAAGGTTACAGCACTTAAACGCAGGACAATTATGTCCTGCCTGCAGCTTCGTTATCCTGTTAATGACTCTCCGGTAAAGTTTGAACATTTGAATTTGTTTTTTCCCACAGGCACTAAAAGGGATTCGTGGTGAATTTTTTGCTTTTACTCCAAGGATCTGAATGTTATCTGGCGGAGGACATCTGCTGGACATTAATAAGTGCCTCATTATTCACCAGGAATTTAATTTTGCATTTAACCAAACGGTTTTAATGTCCCTACTTAGATCTTAAAAAGCATTTAAGAGCTCGCCCTTCCTGTGCCGGATTAACACAACAGTAAAATTGGGATTAATTCAGGCAAGAGGAAACCAACCACTTCTTGCGATTAATATCAGAAAAATTAATGGTTTGAAGGCTTTTCCATTACAAGTGCTGGGGGGCGATATGGGATGGCTATCCGTTGGTTTTGCACCCTTTTATTTAACGAACATAATATCTGTGCTCGAAGCTCGAAATTGTTTTGGAAACTCCCTTCCAGGAGTTTCTTTTCGGTAATATTTCCGATACTTCCAAGGGCTTCCTAACTTTCATAGCCTGGGAGAGAGATGAGTGGTCTATGAAGGTCCTTTATCTCCTCTGATGTGGTTACTGAATAAATTCATGAAGCGTAGCCCAAAAATTTCAAACTTTTGAGTCATGCTTTTGGGGCTTTTTTTATCATTATTATTAAACCCACAGCTTGAGTAGATATTGGAAAATTTCATTACATTTTATCCGATAACGAAGATAATTTCCATTAGCGTTTCTGTATTTTTCAAAGTTATTTTAATTTGGTGAAGATTATGATTTTTGAAATCTTTGCAAAAATATTTTGCGTTCTTTGTGGTTGAAAACGAAAAATTGTATAAGGCAATGAGTAAAGGAATTTGTTGTAGAAGATATCAGATCAAAGTTCAGAAAGTTTTAAATGTGATTTAGAAGAAGGAATTTGTACGAATTTTATCGCTGGAATTTAGGTTGATTGAATTGAAGCTTTTAAACTCTTTAATCGCACAATGAAAGGTAGACAGATTGATTTAAATCTTTATTGGGAGTGGAAGTATTTAACAACGTAATTTCGAAAAGGTGGCGTTAGCAAAAAGACCCGGTGTTAATAAAATATGAATATACATACATAGGTAAAAAGTCCCACACTTTGTTACATTTCGAAAGGTAGGGTGGTTCCTCCTACTCCTACTAGCTGGAGCGATAAAAACTTTACAATCAAACTTATTTTTTACTTTTTAGGTCATTTCAAAATCAAAGCGTATTTTTTAGTTGTTTTTTTTTTATTGTAAATACGCTGAGTCGTCCTAGAGTAATTATTGCAGGTCCCCAATAGGCTCACTGACATATAATAATGGACTGTTCATCTTATCTTATTCCCATACATATTCATGGCACCCTAAAGTATTATAGTCCTCTCGCTCATCCATAAGCCTCGTTTTGTCACCGAACATAAATTTTGTTCAATATCGTGTTATGAGTTTAGTACATTCACTGACAGAAATAAAATGAAATAGTAACAAAATTGAAAAAATGAAATTTGACATTCAAAAACTGCCAACTTTTCCATATTCTAAAATATTTTTACTTTTCACTTTTAATAAACGATATAATACGGCAAAATAAATTTTAATTTGCAAATGTCATTGACGAGATAACATGCCAGTGAAAAAAGGTTTGCCACCTATGGAACGAATTGGCGCCATGAAAATTTTCTGATGAGCAGTCCATTATATGTTATGTCAGTGAATGGGCTACACCTTTGGCTGTCTAACGGTAGATGGTGTTCTAACGGCAGGCTATCCTCTTCGTAAAAATCCTCTACTTGAAAATCACAGTATATTTTTTGAATTTCAAATGGGAAAATGGGGCTTTGGAAAAAGGAAACAAGGTGGGAATAAATATTCAGGGGGCTGTTATATACTAGGAAAAAATTCAATATAACATACGGACCGTTAATAATATTGAGTAAAACTGAATATTGTACAATATTATTGATAATCAAGGGACCCCATTAGTAAGATTGGATGTTTTGTTCTGATTGTAAGAAATCGATGAAATTTAATTTAATAACTGGATTTTATTTTTGTAAGTACAGCTGACTCTCTTTAAGGGGTCTACCCTCTTTAGACGGGCAAAGATAAGGCTATTTTCACGAATTTTTTTGACCGGTATACGTCATAAATATGGACATAAAAAGTGTTAGGCCTAAAAAATACACTATTTGATTACACAAGAGAATTTTTTTATATTTATTTTAATCAGTTTTTATACATAAAAATGAGGGAGAAGACTGGTCCAAAAAAAAATATGAGTGTGCGCTGTTGATGAAATATCTGGAATGGATGATCTGAAAAAAAAAAAAAATAGTTTTAGACTCAGTAAGTAAATGGCTATAGCGCATATCATACGATTTTTGAAATTTTGAGTTTAACTATTTATTTTTGGCAAAGAACGACGGAAAAAACGTGATTTTTCGTACTTTTTCGAAAAATGGCTGCCGTTTTGTCATTTTTGAAAAAAAAAAAATCGTATGATATGCGCTATAGCCATTTACTTACTGAGTCTAAAACTATTTTTTTTTTTTTCAGATCATCCATTCCAGATATTTCATCAACAGCGCACACTCATATTTTTTTTTGGACCAGTCTTCTCCCTCATTTTTATGTATAAAAACTGATTAAAATAAATATAAAAAAATTCTCTTGTGTAATCAAATAGTGTATTTTTTAGGCCTAACACTTTTTATGTCCATATTTATGACGTATACCGGTCAAAAAAATTCGTGAAAATAGCCTTATCTTTGCCCGTCTAAAGAGGGTAGACCCCTTAATTCGAAGCCGTTGAGGAATCGACCTCTTCAAATTATCGAGAAGTATTAAGTTTGTGCCCAATTGAAACAAAATAATAAAGCGTGGGCCACATTGCACAAGTGGCCCGAGTTCTGTCCATCCGTTTTCCGTCTTCCGTGTCCTGATATTTATTTGTATGTTTGCCACAATATTCTGTTTTCGGTCTCTCCGTGTTTTGGTGTTCCAATATTATTTTTATGTAACCACAAGGATCCAATTCCACGGCATCGTTGATTTTATTGACAAGTGAGTCCTTTTACTAATTCCATTTACTCAATCTACAAAAAAGTGAGGTAACGTTTCCATCAATCCGTTCAAAAGTTGATATTTTTTTATTTCACCATTTCCGTGTTTTATCGTTGCGTTCTTTTTTTGTTTATCTGGTCAACTGGTAGACGAGGTCCTTCCTACTACTTAGCCAGGAGACTGGTTATGAAAACCCAGTCGCCTCAGTCAGGAAGTAGGAATATAAAAAACCAACAAAATAATAGCTTTGTTCCAGTACTTTTCCTGCAAAAATTTGTTGGGAAAAAACTTAGTGAATGGTGGGGATAATTTTGTCAAAAATTAAGAAAGTAAAGAAACACTTTTTGGGCAATTTCCTGCAAATCAAGAAAAAGATAACATAAATGTCGATTGTCTATATGCCGCTTGTTAAGATACCCACATACATACAAAAAATTGTCAGCTGACAACTTGCAAGAAATCGCAGGACCGAAAACCTCTGGAAATTTCCCCGCTTTTTCTTGCATGAGAAAGTAAAGAAACACAAATTAAGAAAAATTTTGTCCCGCGTGATCCCACATTCGAGTTCTGGAACAAAGCTAATATTTTCCAAGTTTGACAGTTGGACTTGTGAGAAAAAGTAAACAAAAAGTTCTGTGTGTTTGCATATGTTTTAAAAGCTAAATAAAGGCCTAGTAAAAGTAAACATTAAGGAATTAAATAAAAACAGTGTTATGTAAATAGTGTGTAAAAGTATAAGTTTAAGCAAAGAAGGAAGTCATTGATTTTATCAATTACAAGCCCCTGAAGAAGCTGAAGTGACCGTTGGGAACAAGGTCCCAACAACAGTATTAAGACATACTAATCAACTTTGACAAGAAGCAGAGCACGGAACACGGGAACGGAAGACGTGTGCTATGTGGCTGCCGCTTAAATGAGGAAACCTTTTATAATTAGAATAAAAATTATACGTATTCAAGTGCTAATCCAATTAGGCTTCATATAAGTGCAATGGAAAGGCAAATCAAAACGAAAAACGTTTGGTATTATTTTAATGAAGATGGCAAGGAAAAAGCTAAATGTTGACTTTGTTCTGCAGGGCTATCTTTTAAAAGCGGTAATTTATTTAACTTGCGCAGGCATTTAAGAATCAAGAATCTAGGGGTTCATAGCACGCAACATGAAGAAGCAAAGAAAACTAACACCACATCAGTTTCATCCACGAAACATTTGTTGACCTTACAGAAACATCGTTCAGTTATAAATAATGCTTTTGGCTTTGCTTATTGAACTGTGAATTATCTCAATCTTCTACGGTTCTATGTCCGGGAACCTAGACAGGTGTCACGTTATGCCTCCACCATCGTCGAGAGTCACGTGGCTCCTCTACAGCCAGGTGGTGTAAAGGAACCTCTGTTGATTTACCCTTCAAGTAAGCGACCTGGGAGCTACATATAGAGTAAGGGAGAGCTTCTGCTCTCTCTGGTCTATCAGCTTTTCCATCGTTTTCAAAAGAGAAGAGGTCAATCCGATAGGTCTGCACGATATAGGCAGCACCAGGGGTCTGTTGCCCTGTTTGGGGATAAAAACAAACACGACAGATGGTTGGAATGTATCCCCACTTGAAGCTGCCTCTAAAGAGACAGACCAGTTTGTCGACTTCCAAAGGAGTGCTGCAAAAATTCCATCTCCTCCCGGAACTTATAGGGTTGTAAAGAGGCCATTGCCCATTTAACCTTGTCACGGTTCAAGAAATCCCCAGAAAGGCTCTGGCAATAATAGTCATGGGTGGTCCTATGACTACACCCAGCATCCAATGGATAAGCGGTCTGGAGAATTGACCCAGGAAAGTGCTTGATAAGCAGGAACCTAAAGCTTTCTATGTGGTTAGAGGTGTAGGAGCCATCCTCCTTTTCGAGAAGGCCCACTCCGTTGAAGTAGTCTTTGGAAAGTAGCGTTTGAAGTCTAGACCACTCTGGTAGAGTTTGAAAGCTCTCACAGTGTTTTCTCCAGACAATCCTTTTGGAACGTCTCAACTTCTTGTTTTAGGCTGTAAGGGTGAACCTATAATCATCCCAATGCCCTGTATTTTTGGCAGCGCGAGGCGCCCCTCATTTCCGATCATATGCTAGTTTACTTGACCCGGTGATAAGTCCTCTGACTTTGCCATTGGTTACCTAAGGCTCCTGAATAAGAGCAAGGGTAAAATGTCTCTTCGCGAAAGTCTTGCACAGGGTCGACGATGCTCCTTCCGCATGGTTCAATTTACTTGGAGTGCCCTAATCTATCTTTTGTAGGATGCTATTTATCGTCACTAACTACAGCATTGGCCTATTTGGTTACGAACTTAGCTTCAAAATCCACTTGGGCTATTCTCGATCGCCATTGCTAAGGCTGCTTCAACATAAGGGCTATGAGACCTTCTTAAACCGATTCGGTAAGTACTAAATTTGCTAAATTTGTTATTCTCAATTTTCCACTGATTACTGATCCTAAGCTCAATTAAATCTCCATCTAAAAAAACATACATTTTTATACTATACTCTTTCATAGGAATATGTATGTACGTTTGATGACAAGTTCTTAATATGAATACGAAGAGAAAGAGTCGTTCGCTATCTAAGTATAAATCAAAGCGGGATTAAAGTAACAATTCCATATTTTGATTCATTACAAAAATTATTATTTACGCTTATTCTTAACAAATAAAAAAATGCTTACCCCCAAAAAATATCGATTGTTAATAATAGGCAGTAATCACTACATCTAAGCCATAATCATCCATCAAAGCCAGTCGTTTATAGCCTAGTCTCATTACCAAACCAAAACGATTTTTGTTTTTCATTTTGATGAGAAATTACCGCTTGTATTTTGTCGTTAGTTACCTGCTACCGTAAATGAAGGAAATATCAAAGAGAAGTCCAAGTACAAGCAGCTAATGAATGCCATTAGTTTTTACATCCGTGCATAACATGTGAAATCATAAGGAATTTTTCAGCCCCAAATTCCGAGTGTTTCCCTTAAGTTAATTCATTACCATCAATTAGCCCAGGAATTATTGCTACATTTCATGTCACTTCAGCCATTCGTCAAATTAGCCTGACATGCGCCCTGGCCTATGCCCTTCCGCTCCTTGTAGTCCCTATATATGCGTGCAAACTTGCGTGCTGAATATATAATCTGTGGGGATGTATTGTTAGTGTGTCCGGAGTTAATAACTTCTAGTCGTTTACTAGATATACCCAGATTTTCTAGGAAAGTGATGAAAATCTATAGCCCAAAACGTGAATGTTCGTTTGTACACACCCCCGCACCCATACCCAGGTACTATTTTGGATCGTTTATTTTTTATGCTGGGATATTTATCTTGTGGATTACTAGACGATGATGATGCTAGCATTCTGGCTTTGAATTTTTGTTGCCGCATCGGACGTGATTTAGTTTATAAACAATGAAATGACCAACAAAACACACATAGACATTTCGTCACGTCAGACTAAGCAAAATGATTATATTATTTTTTTTTTTCCTGTAGATTGCTTACCTGGTGGGAATTCAGAACTGCGGTCGAATTTCTGAATTGCTGTAGCATGCACTCGCGGGTGAACTGTGTGTAGTGTGTTTGTGTATCACACTAAATTGATGTTTCCGCGTTTGAAGATAGCCCGAGGAGGTCACCTCGTGTATATCTGTTTGGCCTCGTGCTGGGTAATCAGTGGAAGCAAGCCACTGATAAAAATTTATTACCACCTGCTGAACGAGCGTCTATGATACGAGCAGAGATCTGAGGGAGTAGGGAATTTTCGATTCTATGCTCACAAGTCATGCCATAGCATATCGTTGCAGCAATTTTAAAAATATATCCCCTGGGCGCACAGATGAGCCCACCATGAAATGGCAGGAATATGACTTTATTGTGATCAATTGTAGAAACTTTAAGAATGGATCGTTTTGCGGCTGAATGGATTCTCCTGAGTCATCCATATTATTTCTTATGCTCGTAGATACTTCATACACGCTGGCTGAGCTTATGCAGAAAATTACGAAAATTTCCACCCACTGAATCTGAAGGTTATTTCAAGGAAAATTTCATGCAAGGATTTCTCCTTTTTTTTATAGACCAAAAACAGAATTTTATATTTCCACCCCATACTATCGCAAGCCTCCTCCTTGGCCTTTAAACTTGACATTTCGCTTTGAGTAGTAGTAGTTGTGAGGGTAAGTAGGACGCCTCCCCCGCAATTAATACACAAAGCAAGCCTTCGCTTCTCCTTGAGGCTAAGCCTATTTAGAGCCCTTCTTCGGCATTATAAACTATACATACATATACACACGCAACTGAGCCTTGCACATGGCTTGTAAGCCGAGGAATAATAAGCTGCACCCTGTTTTGCATTTTATGTGTTTGAGAGAGACCCACCCTCTCTGTATTAAGGTGGTGGATGCAAATTAGAAGAACTCATTTATGACGGAACCCCATGAAACCTTTCTGCATGCAACTCTCATCAAGTAGATAAAAAAGACTTTATCCTTTCTGCCAGGATTCATGTCATCTCTGACCGTTTGGGGTCCTCAGAATGTTGAATGATGATGGATTCATAGGACAAAAGGCCGTTATTTCGAGTAGACATTTTGAAAGAGGACCGACTTAAAAACAGACTTGGCATTTCGTGATGTCTGTCAGGGAACTTTGCATTTTGCTTGTATGTATGTCACGAAAACTGAATCTCGCATTGGACTACAACAACAAGGCATTGGTGCAGGATAACAGAGTTTTAGGACTATTCTTTTTATCAACTCTTCACTACTGTTTGATGTAGATGGTGGAGGATAAACAACGAAAAGCATTTCGATTTTTTTTTTCATATCTTGTGAACAACGAACCCAAAAACTGGGGATGTATATGTATATACACGTAGTACCCAAATGGTCTTAAAGGATTTGCATACAATTTTGTTACTGTTTGCTTTATCTGAAGTATCCTGACCAGGATTTAAATGTCTTTTACTCGGGTCCTTTGTCATATGCAGATATATTGGGAGTACACCCAAACACACAACAAAAAAAAAAGATTGTAAGCTTCCGATGATTTTATCCTTGTAAATATAATAAGACCCTTTTTGTATCTGGATATTCTGTCAATTTACATTCAACATCCGGATTATTGGAGATGCCGATAAAATCATTTATGCATTCCATCAGAATGGGCTGAATTTTCTTCTGTTTTTTTTTTTTTAAAGTAAATAAATCTTTTTGATGGAATAAGAATTGTGTATTGTACTGGATGAAATCAAATTGACGGATTTTTCTTGTATATATAGAAAACAGCTTAAAGGATTATCCTCAAATAGAATAAAAAATTATTAGAATTTGCTTAAATTTCATGGTAAATACATTTATTTTTATGTTTTAGTCAACAACTTATCATTTTTTTGTTATATTCAATTTATGGAGTACATCGCTAAACACATTTTTTTTCAGAGTGGCTTTTAATCTATGTCAAGTTCCATTAACAAAAAAAAAACAAAAATACTAGCATGAAGAAGTTTGTTAGCTAATAATAGAAGATGTGGAGCTAATATTGTAACTGATATAATCATGTACAGGGGACCGTCACAGAGTCACCAATTATTTTAAACCTTTGAGTACCGGAGATTTTTTCCATACATATGCGAAAAATACCGGCGTTTTTTTTCTAAATAAAGACAATTTTAACATCAAAATCTGCTAATATCTTAAAAAAAAAAAAATTGTCTGAGCATTATAACTACGAATTTTTTGGAGAAAAAGGTAGTTGAACTTGAAATTGTTGTTAAAAAATAACAAAAGCTGGTACGGTAGAATCATCACTTTTGCATTTTTAGATAGGTGAGAGTACACTGCTGCTAGGAAAATAGTTCCTAGGGTTACAAAAATACAGGGTGATATAAAAACTTTTGTTATTGACGCTGTGCGTTTGTGCCTGTTGCATGCTAGGGGCCTCCCAAATGTTGCATATGAGTTCGAGTAAGATGAGTTCGTATATGAGTTTGGCATATGAGTTCGTGTATGACGAACCTAATCTAGTGTCGATGGCCTTATTGAAATATTATCTTGAGGAATTACAAATGCCTCCGTCTGTGGATGCTCTTTTATTATGAGGATTGGATTCAATAACTTGAAAATATTCTCTCCACCTTTCTTCTATCTTATAAGGGATCTAATCTTCTTCTTCTTCTTCCTTAAACTCCTTTAATCCCTCATGGGACATAGGGCGGAAACAGTTGCCCTCCAGCGGACTCTGTTTTGCGCGACAGCTCTTAGCTCCGACCAGGATCTCCCAGTTGTTGCGGCTTCTTCTAGTAGGGTTCTCCTCCACGTTGTTCTAGGTCTTCCGACTCGACGGGAACCTTGCGAATTCCAGTCAAGGGCCTGTTTGGCTAGATTTTCGTTTTCGCGTCGCAAGGTGTGGCCAACCCAATTCCATTTCCTTCACCTGATTTGGTCGTCTATCCTTCCTTGGCCGGCACGGCGCCATAGTTCTTCGTTTGAAATTCTATCTTGCCAGCGGATTTTTAGGATACGACGCAGGCATCTGTTGATGAAGACTTGTAGGCGCCCTGTGATGAATTGGGTGACTTTCCATGTTTCGCAATCGTACAAAAGAACTGCCTTAACGTTGGAGTTGAACAGCCGCAATTTGGTGTTAGTTGAGATCTCCGTTGATCTCCATATGCGGGACAGGCATGCATATGCGCCTCGTGCTTTATTTATTCTGGAACTGACATCTTCTTCTGCACCGCCATTTTCGGTAATAATACTACCGAGGTAGCAGAATTTATCGACCAGTTCCACGTCACGGTTATTCAGTGCAGTCCGTTCAATGGTGTTTGCATTTATCCACATTTCTTTAGTTTTAGTCGGATTTACCTTTAAGCCTGCTAGACTTCTTTCTGTTGCCAAATTGTTAATCATGTTTTTGAGGTCCTGGTGTCTGTGGGCCAGCAAACAGATATCATCGGCGTAGTCGAGATCCTTAAGACGGTCTACCAAACCCCATTGTATGCCGCCTGTTCTATTATCTAGAGCGCCGACAAGGATGTCATTTATTACTATAAGAAATAGTAATGGCGAAAGTAGGCACCCTTGTCGTACTCCTGAGCTCAACTCAAAGCTGTCGGATAATTTTCCATTATGGAGAACTCTGCATTTGGAATTGTTATATAGGGCTTTTATCAATTCTATTATTTTATCAGGCAATCCACGTCGCCGTAGTGCCTGCCATATAAAGCTCCTATTGACCGAGTCGAACACTTTCTCATAATCTGCGAAAGCAAGGTAAAGGGGGGATCGGAATTCAGTAGACTGGTCCACTATTATTCTCAAGGTGTTGATATGATCAACACAGGAGCGGCCCTTCCTGAATCCGGCCTGCTGCCTCCTAAGCGTTCGGTCAACTGCCTCACTTATCCTAGTAATATATGGGACAAAATTTTGCCCACTGTAGACAGTAAACAGATGCCTCTCCAGTTGTCGCATATTGTTAGGTCCCCCTTTTGCGGTATTTTGACTATGATATCTTCCGTCCAATCCTCCGGAAAGGTACAGGTGTTCCATGCTATATCTAGGATTGGCTGAAGCGCATCTGCTATGAGGCTTGAGTCGGCTTTCAACAATTCCGGGGGGATGCCATCTTTCCCAGCTGCTTTACCATTGGCCATCGCATGATTTGCGGTTACTATTTCCGTCTTGGATGGGGCCCGGGTGGTGATTCTTATTGGCTGTGCATTGTTGTTGTTTTCCTGAGGTTCCTGTGTAAGTGTACCTTTCAGGGCGGCGAAGAAGTAATCTCTCCATCTTTGGAATTGCTCCTCGTCGCTGCACAGCAGCCTTCCATCCGCACTCTTAACGGCATGCTTTTTGGTAGAGTGCTAAGGAATCTAATAGGTGCCAAAAACACTGTAAATGACTGTTCTTGGCTGATATTTATTGCTAAACTGGGTGCTTTTTGTACCTTTGTCTAATTCTCCCTTCATTGAAGTCTGGTTTCTTTCTTCAGTTTACGATCTACAGTCCTTCTCGAACCTGTCAATAGTAATTATTCTGCTGCTCCCTTTATGCTGCTGTACTCGTTCTGCTTCTCGTACTTTGATTGTGTTTACCCTCTGTGTGTTTTGGTCGTTACGCGTGTTCTAAATTTCACTTTGACTAGATAGTGGTCTGAGCCATAGCACGCTACCGCCACTGTTTGTTCAATTTCATTATTTGTGTCTGGTAAGCATTGAGCATTGTTCAATTTACTACCATTAAATTTGAGCTAGCGAGATCGACCAATCCACTGCCATTGTCATTGGTAGCGTTGTGTGACTCCTACTATGACTCCTAGGAGCTCCTCTTCTTTTGCTAGTGTGGCGGTCACATCTCCAAGCACCCTTTTATAATATCATTTGACACCCTCAGAGCAAAAGCGGGCTAAAATAATAAAGAGAGCGAAAACGGTTCGGTTCTTTTTTTAGCGCAAAAGAGGAATATCTTCGTATTCTTAGAGTAAAAATGGTACTTCAGCGCAAAAACGGTGTATCAAAAAACCGAGAGCAAAAGCGGGTTAACTTTTTATTCCGCTTTTGCTCTTAATGAAAACTTATACCGCTTTTGCGCTAAACAAAAATTTAAATCGCTTTTGCTCTCAGTAAAAGCGTCAATTATGTTTTCATCACACTCGGGTTGAAAACGCTGCTTTTGATTTTATTTTTTGAATTCTGCTTTTTCTCCCTTGTAACGTAATATAGAAACTTCGCCGTCGCCTGGTCCCAAGCCCAGGGTGTGAAAGGAGGCGGGTACTCGATCTGCCGAATTGACCAGAATCGGGGAACCGAAGAAACAGGGCAAGAGACCGCATTTTTCGAAGCGGCACCGACAGCAGCGTATCCATTGTTGGGATGTCCCGCTCGGACCGAAAATACTGTAGAAGAAGATAGTCGCCCTTTCACGCAAACTAACGGACCAAAGAAGAAGAAGAACGTAATATAGTATTTGCCCTTAAAAAAGGATAAAAACTAATATGTATATTAGTTTCAAACACAACTTTTGAAGTTGTCTTCGTCTTTGAAGTTTTAAACGCAACTTTTACTTGTTTGGAGTAATTGATTTAGATTGACAGCAACGTACATACTTATATAAATCTACAATACCATTTATACATTTAAAGTAATTTAATATAGAAAAATTAAATATAGTACAATATTTATCTGTTAAAAGAGCGTATAGTAGCAAGAATGTAGTGCTTCCCATTCATATGTTACTGCAGCTCTCTAGAAGCACAAACTTTGTACTCCCAATTTTTACTTTCTTTTTCTCAAGTTTTCTATTGGAAAAGTACTCCGCACCGTTTGTATGGGAAAATGTTAATTCGCTTAATTTTCTTTAAATTTTTCAGGTTTATAGTTCTCAACATGTAGATCAAAAGTCTCAATGGAAACATACTCCAACCCCCGTCCCAACCAAAACGCACCTCCAAGGGGCTAGGGGTATATAACTGATTTCTGAATGTAAAAGAATTTATTTAACCAATGACACAATGAATATCGCCGGTGGAGGGGTTTGTTATGAAAGGTGGTAAATGCCGGAGGTGAGCGTCGGGGGTAATGGTTGTCTGAGAGTAAAAATATGTTGGTTAGCAAATACTCATGATCAGTTAGAGAGATAGAGTGGAGACTTCTCATATACATGAGGGTTAGATGGTCAGAGGCTGGAGTGTTATTGGTTGCTTACGTGGTAATTTAGAAATCAGAAAAGTCCATAGGGTGGGTCGTGGTGGGGGACGAGAGAGGGGAGGGGATGGATGGTCGGTGCTTGAAGGGTCAAAACAAGACCCTCTCAACTACAGGCCATGCAGTTGTATCTGGCACCAATACAACCATAGCTGAGAATGGTCCCAAAATTTACGCAGAGTACGTTCGGGAGTGTTTTCGTTATAGTTTTGCAGTTAAAAGTGGTAAATTATTGAATTTTATTACTTTTAACTGCACGTAGATAAGATGTGATTAGTTCGTTAGTGATTTAATTAAGAAAAATGAAAAAAAAAAAAAATAGTGATTAAGTGTCTTTTAAGAGTGTTAATTGTATCGTGATAATTTTTTTATTACATTCGTGGTGTGTTTTCGTGTTCATTTAAGAAAAAATGTTGAATATATAATGTTTTGTGCGGTGATAGAATTAAAAGTGATTTTAAAGTGAGGAATATATATTATGGAATTATTATTTAACTTTAAGTACAGAAAAGTGTGAAAGGAAAAGTGAACAAGAAAAGGGTTTTCTGCACTTATATTTTTGGGAATAATTTCATAATAGGTATACGTATTAATCACTTTAAATTCAGTTTTAATTCTATCACCGCACAAAACATTATATATTCAACATTTTTTCCTAAATGAATACGAAAAACACCGCGAATGTAATAAAACAAAAAAATCACGATACAATTAACACTCTTAAAAGACACTTGATCACAATTTTTTTTTCATTTTTCTTAATTAAATCACTAACGAACTAATCACATCTTATCTATGTGAAGTTAAAAGTTATAAATTTCAATAATTTACCACTTTTTACTGCAAAACTATAACGAAAACAGTCCCGAACGTATTGTGCGCCATTAAATTCTAAGCAAATGTCAAATTTTGGGCCACAAAAAAACCTAACCTAAAATCACTTATTCACTGATATTTTATAATTAAAACACTATACCACTAACTGGTAATCCTTTTCAATTTTTACAGTAAAAAGTTATAAAATACAATGTTTTATTCACTTTTTACTGTAAAAATAAACTCAAAAATTCTGCGCGTACGGCTTCCGCGCCATGTTACTCCGGTGTGCGGTGATTTTTGGGCCTATGACCAACACCACGAAAAATTCATCTACGTGGCCTGTAGTTGAGAGGGTCTTGGTCAAAGGGATGGTTGTGTGGTGTAGCCATTGTGTGGACTTCAAGAATAAATTGTTTTACATTCCGAAATCAGTTATATCCTCTAGCCCTTTGGTGGTCCTTTTTCGGGAATGGGGGTTTTTGGAGTATGTTCCCATGGAGACATTTGATCTATATATTGAGAACTATCAGCCTGAAAAATTTCAAGAAAATTCACCCAAAGACATTTTCCCATACAAACGGTGCGGGGTCCTTTGTGGTTTTTGAATCGGGTCACTTGTGAAATATAATACGTTTTTGGTTGTCTTGCATTTTACATTTTGATTAAATGAACAAAATAATAAATGCATTTATATTTTTTCGTTAAATAATTTAAAATATTCGATTAAACAGTTATTCAAGAAGTATGTTTACAGTAGTTTTAATACAAGCAATTCCCATTGAATCCCACCAGCGCCGGCAAGGATATAGTTTATTACTATAAGAAAGAGTAACGGCGAATGTAAACATCCTTGTCGTACTCCTGAGTTCATCTCAAAGGTTTCGGTTAATTTTTACTATATTAACACATTTTTGCTATTTTTGAAATTTTCGTTTTTAAAATTTTTCGAAATTATAAAATTATGAACGTTAATAAATTATTTATTGGCCTCGATTCCCAGATCCGGCGGCGCGGAAGTGAGTGCGGATTTGAGACTTTGCGATTCTCAAATCTGCAACCGCAAATCCGCAACAAATTTGATCCGCAACAAATTTTCTGCGGATTTGAAACCACAAATGCGCCTCAGATAATCCGACATCGGCTATTTTATTATCGTGGGAGTCTTCACTCCGAATTTTTGATTTAATTGAATCCGCGACTGCGGATTTGAGAATCGCAAAGTGTCAAATCCGCACTCACTTCCGCGCCGCCGGATTTGGGAATCGAGGCCATTGTCTCTAGTTTGTCCAGTTTCTGAAATTTTATCTTTAATTTTAGGGTAAGTATTACATCTTTTCCGTTCAGTCATGCCATTATTGAATATTTAGATATTGGCCTTTAATTATTAAAAAAATTCAATTTTATTTAATATTTGGATTTCACAATTTCAGTTTCAAAATGAGTGCTCTTTTCATTTTAATATTAATAAGTTTCTTTTTTGACAATAATATCTCCAATTCTTCAGTTTTATGTTTGCAATTCTGAATTTTTGAACAAATTTAAATTTTTTTACAAAATACAAAACTTACTAAGTAAAAAAAAGTAAATTGAAAAAAATCATAAATTGTAAACATTATAAAAATTGAAGTTAGTAATAAAGATAAAAGATAAACATGTGGAAAATTTATGTCAGAAATGTACAAATCCCCAAATATGTAGTCAAAAATGGGAAAATGGCAAAAACATAAATAGTACAGGAAAAATAGCAAAAATAGCGGAAATGATTGGGTACATAAATAAATAAATGAATAAAAAAATATCATTAGGCTTTTAAACATTTCGCTCATGCTTTGAACCTACATATCTTCTAAACGGAGCAAGTCAAGTTCCTGATCTTTATATCAAATAAAAGAATACACTTTGACCTAAAAGATGAGTCTAAGTATATTGGTTTACGATAATTGGTCTAGGAGTTATTCAACTCTAAATAAATGACAAAAAAAGACATTGTTTTTTCGCGAACACCCTGTATCTTAGTGGTTAGCCCCCTATCTAGAACACATTTTTCCTCCAAATACATCCAGGAATGACCCCTGAAAAAATTAGAAAAGTAGTCCAACTTGAACGTCGGAAAACCTATACAAGTCGTGAATGAGTTCATATGAATATTTTAAATCTTTAAAACGGTGATATCTCATGAATGGCAATACGTACGGGAAAATGTATAATAACATTTTTTGTAGAAAATCGTATGAGCTACAAACTTTGTGAACATTTTTTTATGATAGGACTTACGGTTTCAGATGCATTTGCAAAAAACAGATATTTTGACCCTAAAACCCCCTAAAAAGAAAGGTTCCCGGGGTAGAAAATCGGTAGACTTTATAACCCCTTATTAAGAACCCTAAAAGGGAGCTCTGTGCCAATTTTCAGCCTGTACCCGACCATTTCCGCTATTTCGCTTTTTTCGGCTTAATTTGACTGTACTAAAAACTTATCATAAACAATTACAAAGACTTCACACATTTAAAGTCAAATCTTACAAACGCAAAAATTCCAATTTTATGAATAGAGTTGCATTGTATTTCTAGTAAAGTGAAGAAAATGTGGTCTAAAAATAGATTTCGAAGTAATAATGTAAGCGACGGAGGTATAAATAAAAACTGAGGGCAAAAGCTGTTTAAGTTTTCGTAGAGCGCAAAAACGGTTTAGAGAGTTAATCCGCTTTTGCTCTAAGACTTTTGCCGTTCCGTTCTTGCTCTGAATAATAGTTGAACCATTTTTGCGCTGAAATATTTGTATTCCTCTTTTGCTGCAACATCAAATATAACCCGCTTTTGCTCTGAGGGTGGCATTTGACGGTATTAACCTGATAGCGTTTATTTGTTACTTCTTCGTAGAATTCGTCTTTCAGCCTTCTCTGGGAGCATGGACTTTTGTTGAGACTAATGTTATGCGCCTGAAGTCCGTTTTCTCGTTTTTTTCTCCGTTATAAATGCCACTCCGAACTCTCTTATTCCATTTGGTTACTGTTCTTTACGTAATGCTTTTTTAGTAATGATAAGAGCGAATGCATAGCATCCTCCGTTTTCTGTTACGTTAAGATTGAGCTCGCCCTGTCCGAGCCATACCCAAACCCTAGAAATTAACAAGCCTTTCATCTTCCTATGGTTAATGAGTAAAAGGCGAATAGATATATTCTTCAAATGATTATGTCAGACTATCAGAGAGGGAATGCAACATTTTTATACACGTCCGCACACAACTATCCAGGAGAAAATTGATTTTATATGGAGTTAAACTTGGCTATCAATTTTACGCAATCGAGTTCCCGTTACAAATGTTTTTTGTTTTCATTTTTGTTACATCCTAGTGAACTTATATAAACATCCTGGAGTTCAAACACAAAGCCCATCGTCTTCTCCTTCCGCACTCTCCAGACTCTTATCAACAAATCCTCACCTCTATTGCTTCTTTCGAACCAAGTACAGTACTAGACATTGCACAATGACGAGTGCGATATTATAGACTGGTAGTACAAAAGGTAACTCCTACGCTTGGGCTTTCACATAACAAAAAGGAAAGTTCGACAAATCTGTAAATTTAAAAATATGCATATTTGTAACCATTAAGAATAGAAATTAACCAAGTAGTGTTAAAATTTGATTGACGCTCGTTTTGAAAATGGGCTTGCTTAGCTAGTATCTAACATATTAGAGTATAACTCGAATCATAAAATATATAAATAATGTTTCAAATCTTGTAGAAAACGACATATCATCCTGGAGAAAAATAATTGTTTGGAGTTCAGTAAATGAAGAACTTTTTCAGATAAAAGCCCATTTTCAGTATATCTCACACCAACACTCGGACATCCCTGTTGCTGTTCTCCTATCAACTATCAAGCACAATCCCCTATCGCCAAGCCCTCTCCTGATCCTGAAGAATATGTATAACATGAAAAGAGACTTTATGAAACAATTAGTATATTTATATTCATACTTTATAAATTTTTCTCATAATGTATATAGCACATAATTCATACTTGAAAAAAAAAGCGAAACGCTGCTCTAACATTTCTTCACTTTGTCGCAGATTACCCATAAATGCCTCATAAATTGTGGTTGATGCAGCATCACCTGTAACAAACTTTAACTTTTTTACTCCAGGAAGTTCATCTATTCCGCGTCTAGGAACTCAATAAAAAGGCAGCTTGCAACGCTTGCCGTCCCAGTGTTTAATGGAACTTGTGGGGTAAATCCCACTTTCAAGTTATTAGCAATGTTTATAGTCAATGCTTCGCAACCTCTTGGCGAATAGAATTTCGATTGAAGTTGTATTTTAATGAATTTCCAAGAAGTTGATTTACAGGAGTTAAAACTCTCGATGCATTCCGGTCACTCAGGTTAAGCCGGCTCTACACGATGCTATGAACACCCTCCAACGTTGGTCACTTAAGGGTAGGGCGCATCGTGTGGCCGATGTTTGAACTTCGAGTGTCCAATGTCAAGCATCCAACGTTGGTGTTTGGACATGTTCGGGCTGTTGTCCGTATTGAATCAAACGTTGGAAACCAACATTCGTATGAACGTTCGCCGCATCGTGTAGAGCCGGCTTTAGCAACGTCAAGACAAGAAAGTAGCATAACGGAAGATGCTCCGAAGGTTATTTGTCGATTATGTTCTTATGAATTATTTGTACGTTATGCTGCAAGCTCCGGTAAGTCCCAGGTGTGTTGCAAAGATATAAAAAGCGGTGTGTAGGTACTCGTCCTTCCATTTTATAACATAATTTTTTATGGGGTTATTTTACATTGTATTTTGGAGTAATAAGTTTCACGCGGAACTGAACTCTTTTCCGCACCACCCATGCCGTTTTTTATGTAGTTATCGACTTCAAAATTGCTTGTAAGATTATTTACATTTTGTTTTTAGGTTTATATGGTAATAAAATAAAAAATAAATCAATATTTGTGGTAAAAATGGAAGAAAGGTGCTTAACAAACGCCATGTTGTGCAGGCCAATTTTTATTGTAGGTAGACACCAATAAATGCCACAATTTAAACAAGTTTCTACGACAATTACAGTACCAATAATTAAATGTTAAAAAAATGACGATAGTATCTACGCGGTTTTAATTTTATTTCCGAAAAGCTGTTTCGATTATCCATATTTAATTTTTTCGTCTTTTTTGCAATAAAAGTTCATTTTTGAGTCATTTACAGAACTTCGTCCATAACATTTTCAAGTCATTAATTTTGAATATTTTGCCCCCACAGTGAAGCGCACTTTGGGAAAATTAAATAAATACCTACCGGCTTGATACGAACATCGGCAACATTAAAAATGTGTGTGTTATGTTTTTTTTTGTAGCGACACTACAGACACTGATTCTATCCTGAAAAGGGCGGGGTCTGTTTCTGGTTTTCTCTTAATCTAGTATTCGTTACATAGTTTGAGTTAATTCAAATTTCGTAGCGAAATTACTGGAAACCCAAGCTTTATGAGCCAGTGCTGTTCAAAAACACTATCGGATAGTATACTGTTCCAAAGAGACGTTGTTGAGCAGGAATCTTTTCTGACATATACCATTATAGATCTTTTGCACAACCATGAATCTTCTGAGGAGCTGATGTTCTGCATATCGTCGTAAATGTGGCAATACCAAACAAACACTCTGTCCGGAGATCATACCCCGACGCGGTATCATCGATTATCAACACAAGTTCCAGATCGAATCCATGTTCAGAGATTACCCCCACTCTTTATCATAAGCTTATAGCAGCTAATAACATCATTAAGATCAGGCTGGAAAATCATTAGCAATCTAGATCTAACGCTGATTTAGAAACTTTTGGCATGCCGCGTGATGTGTTTAAAAAAATAAACACCACTTAACCGGTATGGACACTGTTGGTGATGCGTTGGTAGACTTCGTTTTGTTCATTGTTTAATTTAGGTTTACTCATTTGTTTAATTTAGGTTGTTTAATTTTAGCAACAGACCCATCCATTATTTGCGTAGATGGCAAACCATAATGATCAATATTATCCCCGCCTCTCTGTTATTGAAATAACAATATCTTGCAGTGGCAGCAGTGCCCGATTATTTCTATGAAATTTGTCTACTACACAAACAATACGAAATCCTTCAGTATTGAGCTAAAAACACCCCATTACGGCTTGTCCGCCTCTGTCAATAAAATATTTTTTTGACCGAGTATAAAAGAAACCTAAAGGCCGTATCAGATCAAATTTTTGAGCAGCGACAGCAGCAGCGGAAGAGGCAGCATGCTGCTTCTTGTATCAGATTCGTTGTAGCAGCAGCAGGCAGCAAACGCTTTAAGCGTGGTAAGCGTCTTTAATAAAAAACTGAAATGTCAAAAAAAGCTGCCTTGATGGGCAGCAAAATTAGGATTAGGAATGAAACTGCAGCGGCAGCATTCAGTGCTGCTTCTGTGGTCATGTGACCCGCTTTGACCAATAGAAACAGTTTGCTGCTGATATATTTTTGTTGCGCTGCTTTGGATCTGATACAGCCTTAAAATATGTCAAAGGAGATCCCGCCCATCAAACCCCTTCGAAATCGTATAAGCCGGTTAAGAGGTTAGTCCTACATACAGACAGAAAGACAATGTACCCAAAACATTTAATAAATATCCTTCATAGCCGGATTGGCGGCCATCAAAAAATGGAGGTAGCTCTGCATTTCGAAAACCTATTCGGAAGAAGCATATGCCTGATGGAGTGAACATTTTTTTTCATCATTCCAATTGATATCCTCAGAGGTCTATTTAAATCCCTAAGTAAATATTTATAGCACTGCAGGTAATGCTAACCACGAAAATTTGACCAAAACCGAAAGGGTTGCCTATACAACGATCACGATTCACTTAGGCAAACTTAGATATTTATATATAGCTTTTTAATGCCTACAATTAGATTAATAAAAAAAGCTTTCACTTTTATCAGAATTTTTTTTTTCAGTCTGATCCGATCAGAGTTAAAAAGTAGCCTAAGCAATCGGATTAGCGGCCTTAAAATCGGATTAGCTGCTCCCGACCTTTGAGGCCCAATCGGAATGAATAAATGAAGTTTCCACTTGCTCTCCAACGACGATCGAGTCAAGTTTTCGGTCTGAGTCGAATGCGATAGTCGGAGCGGAATGAGAAAGCAGCCTAAAATATACCCAATACTACTGCGATGGTAGCACGTAAGTTTTTCTATCGACCTCTTCGTTCAAAAATTCAAGTGTAACAAAAAATTTTGTATGAAGAGGTCGATTGAAACAATTTACGTGCTACCACCCCTGAATCTTCTCTTGAAGATAATCGTCGCAGTCGGATTAGCCGTTTCCGAGATTACCTCCAACAAGCAGACAGGCAAACAAATTTTAAAGATACTTAAATTTGTTTTAATATATAATCAAATGTGATTAGAAAATGACAATTAATTTGAAATCACAGATTTCTTATTCTATATTAATACATAAGATAAACTGAAATACAATATTAAGTGATGTGAAAGCCTTGACCAAAGGGCGCCGAAAGACTATCTCGCTCTACCCTGATCAAGCTGACTTTGAGAAATCGAAGGGCCTATTATTTCAAAATATGAATACTTTCCGCCATCGCTCCTGGTTGACTATTTATTTCCTTATATTCAAAGGTACGTTTTATGTAAAACTAAAACAATATTGAATCTCCTGAATATTTAACGATAGGCCTTTAAAATTAATTTAGTAGTATTTTGCATATAATTGAATAATTGGAACAGGCTTCATTCTAATATTGAAAAAATAAATTGAGCAGCAACTTGTCCTGAATTAAATAAAAAAACATGCAATTTCAATTAACAACAACAATTCTCATTTATTTTTATATTTCAGCAGTAATTTTTAGTACTTTACAGCACTTCTTTCTCTTGTATTCATTAATTATTCTTTAGTAAACAGAAGTTTTTGGCATTGTCATTCATGTCTTCCAAAAAAAGGTAGATATTAATATCGAAACATAGTCGTAATTAGTCGTAATCGATAAAAAGCGATTACTATCTTCAAAACGTTCTACTTTACGACCAAGAAAAATTTACTTTCATCAATGCGTCGTTATTATTTTTAATGGTATTCTATTTTTATCTTATAAATTATCGTAATCAATATGTGATGATTTAGTGTTTATACAAGCATAATTATATTCGAGCAATATTTGTGAGAATAGTAGAATAAATGTATAAACAGGGGGTCGTAACAAGGGTAATTACACTGTTACGCAAATCGGATATGTTACAATGTCTAACAAAAAATCAATTAACCTTTTTTTGTATATGAAATAGTTTTACGGTATGAAAAATCTCTAAAAAAGTTTCCATACTTTTTTTTATCATAGTAATAGTTTATGGTAGGTTTTTTTTAAATTATGTATTGTTTACAACCCGAAACTAATAATTTTTTAGATATATCTTACATTTAAAAGTGGCATAGATCCATCTATGTATATACATATATAAAAGTGAAAGTTTGGCTGTGTGTAAATGTTTTATAGACTCCGAAATCGCTAGTCCGATTTGCATGAAATTTTGTATGTTTCCTAGTACGGTGAGTATGGCCCATTTGGCTCTACATCGAACTCTTCGAGTAGCTGTAGTGTTTATGTTAGGTACTCTTGAAATCACTGATACATTTAAGTTTTTTTTTTTTTTTTTTTTCGAAAAAATACGATTCCCAAAGATTCAGATTGATCGGAGCTGATGTACGGGTACTTGACGTACAATTTTGTTGAAAAAAGCAGATTTTCGCGAAGAACGAGGTTCCCTGAATTTGGATTGAAGTAACTTCTGCTGTATATGCTCGATTTTAGCAATCTAGGGCTTAAATAAAAGCCAAAAAGACAACTTAAAACCAAAATTGACAACCAAAATTTACCTAGATTTCAAGGTGCTTGATTTTTCAACATACAATAACTTTGCATGGGACATATTTTTTATTTCAATATTCTTACGGAAAAATTACTCTTTGCCGTTAAATATTTGAAAAGTTTGCACAATGTTGCCAAACGTTGCCTATAGAACGTATAAACCGTCTCGAGTCTATAATAGGTATACGCCAGTGCGATTATTCGGACGGAGTTTTCAAAAAAGGAAGCAACAAGAAAATTAGTTGCCGATAAAAAAATCCTACGACAAAACCATGTCACGTGTAGCAAAAGGAAATAGCAGGATTTTTTCCTTGATGCTTCAAGCGGTACAGGCAAAACATTTCTTATTAATTTGATTTTTGCGTCGATTCAAATGCAGAATTAGATTGCCCTTGCAGTAACATCATCGGGAATTGAATCAGCGCTACTTGATGGCGGACGTGCAGTGCATTCAGCGCCCAAGCTCCATTGAATTTGAACCCGACACTTGCATATAACATCAGCCAAAACTCCCGTATTGCCACAGTAATTAAAACGTGCAATATTATAATTTAGGATGAATGCATATTGGCCCAAAAAAAACGCTGGAAGCTACTTGCAGGAGATTTTTTCTCGACATTGCCTGTTATACCTCGACCAACGCCTGCAAATGACATTTTCAAAACACCTTTTGGACGTTGGAAATGGCGAAATTCCAATCGATAGCAGATATACGAAAAAAAATGTCTTTAATGTCTCCTACTGTATATTGAAATTCCTATCGCCTCAACTTCAAAATAAACGGAAGCTATAGTGCGCACCAAAAGAATTGGAAATTTAAACGCAGGGTGGGGAAATGACAAATTTACACACATTGACATTTTGTGTATGGATAAAATACAAGCGCACGTGCATTGTAATTTCCTCTTTGGGATACGTTTACGGACAACCGCACTACTCCATAGCATCAGACCACGCAACAGTCGCAGTTAGACCGTTAAATGGTGATTGGGAATATAATTAAGCAGGTGATTTGGGTTTTTAACGAACGGACGACGAACGGATTTTCTCTTCGAATGTACTTTCGTGGTGCCCATGGAAAAAGCGATTTTGAGATTCCCAATTGTTTTGGCGCGCGCTTATGGTTGCAGTGGGGCGCATCGGGTTTAAGCTAGTTTTATATAAAAGACTAACTTCAAAGAACTAGCTTTTATTTTAAACTGTCAATTGGTCGTGGCATTCAGCACGTCCTAATCATATATAATCATATTAGGCTGTTTGGCACGTTATTATCAAATATTAGGCAGTTCGGCAAGTCATCATCAAATATTGAGCAGTCTAAAGAAATTTGAGAAAGGTTTGGATTTTGGAGATCTATGTAGGCTGCTGCAGGGCCCACATGGGCTCTTTTGGCGAAAATCATGCACGGACTTAGTACATATACTTCATGATCAGTTGAACAGTTGAGTTGAGGTTTTGTTGAACATAACAAAGTACTACACGTAACAGAAAATCTCAAACAAAACACAGAAATGCTGCTGTCAACTAAATTCAACTACTCAACTAATGAACTCGCGTCTACGAGGGGTGACAATTAAGTAATGAGACTGATTATATTGCCGCGATTGTGGTAACCCTGCGACCTTGAAATTCCCTTTCCCTTCTCTCGGCATCCTTCCCCTCTCCATTGATATATTTGCCATCGCTCTAGCTTGTTTAGTTCGCCTGCTCTGTCGTGTCGAGTAAACGTGTGTTCGTGGTGCTCGTCACGAAAATGGAAAAACGAAATCAAAAACAACGCGTCGCGATAAAATTTTGAGTCAAATTGGGCGAAACAGCTTCGGAAACGATCGAACGATCAAGCAGCGTGGGACCGTTTTCCACTTGTTCCAAACAGTCTTCTGCGACGGTCATTCGATGCTGCTTTTGCTCCTCGGAAAGGTTCCTTGGAACCATCTTCGCGCACAACTTTCTCATCCCTAAATCGTCGGTTAAAATTTGTCTGACTGTTTCACGGTTCATACCCAGTTCCGACGGCAACATTCGAACTGTTAAACGCCGATCTTCACGGATCAGGGCGCGCACACGCTGCGCATTCGAGTCAGTCCGCACCTCGACTGGTCTCCCGCTCCGCGCCTCGTCTTCCACGCTTTCACGCCCCTCCTTAAACTCTTTATGCCATCGAAACACCTGGGCACGACTAAGAGCACTATCACCATGCACTTTTACAATTTTAGCGTACGTTTCCGAAGCTGTTTTGCCCAATTTGACGCAAAATTTTATCGCGACGCGTTGTTCTTGATTTCGTTTTTCCATTTTCGTGACGAGCACCACGAACACACGTTTACTCGACACGACAGAGCAGGCGAACTAAACAAGCTAGAGCGATGGCAAATATATCAATGGAGAGGGGAAGGATGCCGAGAGAAGGGAAAGGGAATTTCAAGGTTACCACAATCGCGGCAATATAATCAGTCTCATTACTTAATTGTCACACCTCGTATATGTATAATTTCAACTGAACCCAGGAAGCAGAACTAAGTCAAGTTTAATCGACTCGACGAATTCAACTCGACTCGCGTCTAAATGTAGTTGGACTTGGGTTCAACCTGAGTTGAACTCATCATGTACATGCACCAAGTATAGTAGTATATAACTATGCTCGATATTTTCATAACCAAATTAAGCAAGATTCAAAGACTGGTTTGTGCTTCGATCACTGGGACCATTCCCACCTCACCGATGACAGCTTTAGAACTCCACTGAACGGCAGATTATTCAGCAGGTCGTAAGCATTTCTTTAGTCTACAAAAAGAAGATGCTTTCTTCCCACCATTTTTCAAGTATTTGTCTCATTATAAAAATCTGGTCTGCTGTCGATCTGTTCGTTCTTAATCCTGCATGGCACTCACCTTGGTTGTACAAGAGCGACATCGAGCGAAGAAATTAAGACCTCGTTCACATCGAAAATTGAGCGGAAACTATTCCGATAGGAATCAGCAATGTGATCAGTATGTATTCAATTTAATACCGCTCATAAATTGATTCCTATCATATTCTGATCGGAATCAGCTTCTGATTGGAATCAAATTTTGAGCGGAAATCACATATATTTTGCAACACTACTCACCTACATTATCTTTCAAATGTGATTTCAGTCTATTAAATAAAATATGTGAAAGCACTTTGTAAGCTGTGCTCAACAAAGATATTGGTCTGCAGTTTTTGCAGCTCATCAATTCACCTTTAAATGGACTAGGACTATTGTGTCTAAAAGCTAAACCCCTTCTGGCATCTTGCAGCTTCTCCATAGTTTTACGACGAGACTATGTAAGGCCTGGCATAACTTGTCCCCACTATTTTTTAAGATTTTTTTGGGTATGTCATCTGGGCCTGGAGCCTATGATTTTTCAGTTTTGCTATGGCATTTGCAACTTCTTCTATTGTAGGATCTGGCTTATCGTTTTCTGGGTCAACTGTACTACGGTTGTCTGCTTCTCCCTGTTTTCGATTTATGTTCTGTTTGATGAAGTATATAAAGTATTTCTCACACATCTCCAGTTTGTTATCAATAATACTGGCTATAGTACCATTCTCTCTTCTTTCTTCCTATGGTGAGGGTGCGTTTGTATCCTCTCTGAATCATGTTGACTTCTTTGGAGCAAGTCCTAGCGCATTTCTTAGCATTGCATAATCGCACTTGTTCTATCTCTGAAGTAGTCACGCTTTTTTTCCTAAATAACTTTTTCGTGTCTCTCTGGTCATTCTTGCTAGGTACACCTGTCTTGCTTGGTTTTTTATTTCAGTGATTCTCTTACATTGATCATCAAACCAGTGCCTCCTTCTTTCTTGGTTTTGTGTGCCTAATACACCGTTGTCTGTTGCTGTATTTTTTTTTTCTATTATTTCCTGTTAACATTTTTCATCTGTTATTTTGTTTCTTCATTTCTTAAGTTGACGTGATTTCCGCATTATATTAATATCCCGGAAGGATTGAAGGAGTGAACGATCCCATCTGCAAGTTATTCCTCCAAGAGGATGAGTCTGTTCGTCATGATCGTTAAGTCTTAAGCCTGGACCTAATATTCCGTACCGTACCGTAACAAAATTGAACGAATCTGAGCTCAGTTACGGCATTTTGACAGATGCCCTAAATGAAAACGTAAAGTGGCAAGTGACAAGTGCAAAATGGATAGCATAAACAAAGATTTAAGAGATTTATTTGCATTATTTAAGCTGTGGAAGCATTACAAACAGATTAGAAGTGATCAGAGGAAAAGAAGGAATAAAAATCGCGCAATAAATAAAATGAGAAACATCCACGGATTTTACAACACTAACCTACTTATTATGATTATTTCTAGGAAAAAAGGAAATGGAAATTTGAAAGATTGTTGTGTAGGGTAATAATTATAATTATTTCAAGTCATTTACTGCTCCAATTTTTAAAAAAATTGTTAAAATGTGAACAAGTTTTTTAAATAGCTAACGGATGCTAAGGTTTCGTGCCATTCTTACGGCACCATTACGGACCATTCGAGAATTTAACGAACATTCGGCAAGTTTATTAAGTCAATTTAGGTCGGTGCCATATGAACACTTATGTTCGTAGGTTACGGTACTTACGGTTACGGTACGGTACGGAATATTAGGTCAGGGCTTTAGATATAAACCACTATGCGAACCGCAAAAACGTGTTCAAGTGGTCTGGCCTACAAATGTGTGGTGTAGGGACTGTATTATAATAGCTCCAAGAGGCGGTCAGGGTATTTTTTGAATTGCTTTTCAAATAATTAATATCATGCTACTTCGAAAATTTACATTGTTCTCTAATTATAGAACAGATGTATAATTTTCATTACAAACATGACAATGACTTGACTATGAATTTAATTTTTAAAACACTAAACAACTTACCATAAAATAAAAAATGATCAAGGATCATATTCTATTTTTTATATCAATTTGATCAAAACCAAAAATATGTTAATTGCCCTCGAAACTTACCTGCAATGAAAAATAAAAAAAAAATATGTTAGAATAATTGTAACAATAATTGTAATAAATTTGTGTATTGAAGTTAGTCTTTAAAATTTTGCTAAAAGAAACGAAGGTTAAGTACTTTTACACAGCTACTAGTACTTGTCGGATTTGAATGGTGCCACATTAAAAATGGTCTGATATACAATATTTATGTTCATAAGAAACTTTTAAAATAATTATGAAATCTTATACAGCAGAAGAGTACATAGAAGTCATAGAATCTCACGGACATTTTGCTGAAAGGGTTGTCGTCTGCCGAAAAAAATGACGATGGGTCATTTGAAAGAGAACATATCGAGCCCTTCCCGCCGTTTTATCGTAAACGACATTTTTTCGAAAATTCGTTTTTTTACCGCAAACGACGTTAATTTAACCTTCGAAACATACCACCAATTTTGACATTAATCGGATAATAAACTAGCCTAACTAATAAAATAATTAGCCTAACTAATTTCAGCCCATTACAAATAACAGATACAAAAATAAGTAAGAAAAACCTTCTCCTGTAAAATTTACTTTTTGTCGGTTACGATAAAACGGCGGGAACGGCTCGATATGTAGATGTTGAAATAAAATTGCCCTAGTTGCCCTAACCTAAAGATTCAAGTCCTAGACATTTTTTCGTACACTCTATATAAACTTTATATCCTTTGTGCCCTAAAACTAAATGTGATATTTATGATAAAGGAGCCTTGAGTTGAGCTGTGATATATTTTTACAAATTTCTGCTTACAATTTTCTCCAAAAACCTTTATAGTGCAGCCGCTTGAGTATTTGACCATGATATAAAAAATCAAAATGCATAACTACATTAAAATAATTAAAAGAAAGCGGAAATCTTCATTTTCGTCTAGGATTCTAATTGCCATGATTCTTTGTGACAACTGCACTTTCGTGCTAATGTCACAGATGCAATGTAAACTCTCGTCGTCTGTAATCGGCCCTTAAACAAGGAATCAACTTTTCTGGAACTCGATGCACGTTAAATTAATTGTGAAAATCTGATGACGTGACTCGAATGAAAACAGAATTCCTTCTGCAAGTTCTTTAATAGTCGCAAGACGTTCAGTATTTGATATCGTGCCTTTACTGGAGTAGAAAAGAAGTATCACGTCGTCCGTTAGATAATACGAAAATAGCACTAACTATAAAATTTAGCGAGATGTAAATAATTTGAATAGACTGGAAAGGTTATGACAATTGCAGTGCTGTCGTCGGAAGCTATACATTGTAGCCGGAACTTGTCTGCGAAAGATAGTAACAGTAGATAGTAACTCTTTGCAATAAATAAGACAGTGAATATTCGTGCTTACTAAATGCACGGCACAGTCCTTTATGGAGTTAATTTGGAAACGAGCTCGTAGAGGGACATAAAGAGATAAAATTTCCTACCAAGGTATTTGCTACAAAAATCACTGTAACCAAGCCTGCCCTTAGGCTGGCCTACTGATTCCATTTAGTTAACTTGCCTTGCACTTCATAATGCCAGTGTTATCCTTTTGGAGATTGCCTTTATGATATTAATATCTTGATGTTTAAAGTGGAAGCTGCTCATATCTTCATGAAACTAGTCATAAAACTGCTTAGCCAATATTCCCTGTTCTATAAAATGCAGATATTACTTAAAACGCGGTCTAAAAACAACTCTCAGGGCGGTAAACATCAGCGATATTATCCTAAATCATCATAAAATCCAGAATAGTGTGGAGGACGGTATTTTTATGGTTTTGAACCGCATTGAACGCTGTGTGTAAAACCGAGATACTTTTAAATGAAATTCCAAAGTGGAGTACTGAAATATCAATTATGGAACGCTACTCTTCCCATACCAGTTCCTTGTATTTATTTTTTAGCATTGAGGGAATCACTCCTTTTACTGCAGCGTAAGTTGCGTTTTTGCAGCAACTGGCTGTTCGTCCTTCCAAATGCAAGTGTCAACAACGTTCTTACCAAACGATCCCCTAACTAAGTATTAACCACCTTCAGTAACTACTTGACCTCTGTGATCGAATGAGAGCCAGTATGTTAAGTATGCTCATGGCCTCTTTAACGGTCATAAAGATAATTCTGTTTTCTTCGTCCTATACAATTTCCTAAAGCTGTCATATTGCTCCCTTCGAAGCATATTGTAAGCGCTTCAAATACGTCATCTTCGTACCTCTTTTAATTTTTTCGGCTTGTTCGCATACCTACAATATTCCAATGAATTTCGAATATTAGAAAAGAACAGCTAAACCCAAAAATACTATTTTATACTGGTTGTTGTTTATCGATTTAAAAAATATTGCGGATTACGGGTACCCGTAATTCTTAACTCGCAATTCCGGAGACTCTACAATGACGAAATCCACGAGCGCTATCGTGACGTAGATGTTGTGAAGAAAGTAAAGTTCCGAAGGCTTCGGTGGGCAGGAAATCTAGCTCGTATATGTATGAAGATGAGCCTACTTGTAAAGTTCTTTGAGGTAGGACCTATGGGGTGTAACAGCGCGGGAGCCCCAACCTTCGCTGGAAGGATGGCGTAGACTAGGACGCTCAGAGCTTAGGGATGCCAAACTGGATAACATCGGCTCCGAATCGGGATCGGTGGAGAGAACAGTTGCGAGAGGACAGGACCGGACTCTGGTTGTAGAGCCTTCAAAGAAGAAGAAGTAATTCTTAACTCAACATATTGAAAATTTCCTTTGATGTTTACGGACTTCAGAGGACAACTCCCTTATAAATACAAAATTTGACATTGAGTTATATTTGAAATGGCATAACAGGAGCAGTTTTTTTTTATGTGACAGTGCTAAGCTCAGGAGTCACCCTTTGTACTACTAGTCCGTCATGTCATTTGTCACGTCATGGTGCAATGTCTAGCAGTAAGCTTAGTACGGGGGAGGGGTGGGGGTATAGGCTAAGGGTTAAAAGGTACGGGGGGGTATTGAAGAAGGTGGCGATGAACCCTCCGTTTGAACTCTTGGATGTTGTAGGAGCTCGGAAATACTGACTGGGAGAGATTATTCCACAGTCGAGTTGTTCTATTAACAAACGAATTCATATCTTGCTGAGTGCGTGAAAGGGGTAGTTGCAGGTGAAGGGAATGAGACGAGTGGGCTAATCTGGTGTTGCGGGTATAAGATTGCCGTGTGGGCAGGAGAGCGTTTAACTCGGAGGAACAGTCACTATGATAGTAGCGATAAAATTTGGTCAGTGCTGCTACATTCCTACGGTGGTTGAGGGGGTCGATGGTGGAGCAAGCGGTGTCGTCATCAATTAATTTAAGGGCCTTTTTTTGGACCTTATCTAACCATGCCAAGGTGGTTATTGGGGCGCCGCCCCAAACGAGGGAGTTATATTCGAGAAGAGGCCGAATGTAGGATTTATAAATAACAGCACGGGTCGATGGCTGGAGGAGGAACTTGCACCTCTTAAGAAATCCCAAGCACTGGGATGCTTGTTTGGCGATTTGGAATAATGTGATCATTCCAACGCAAGTCTTTGGCTAATGTCCCGCCTAAGATGTGTAGGGATGGGTCGGCCTTTAGTTCAACGTCATCCACTGTCAAGGATGGTGATGTGTTGAACTTCTTTTTTGAGGTAAGATAGTACTTGGTTTTGGTGGGGTTGAATTCTTCTCTCCCCAATTTAGAATTAGTTTGATGTAATTTTTCATAGATTTGGACATTAATTCACGATCATCAAGACAGGATCTGGCACGTCTCTGTCTTGTATCGAAGCTGTACGAGTAACGTAAAGTACCGTCGTCAGCGAAGCTGAGAAGAGGGTTGGAGGGGATTGACAGTAGGTCATTTATAAAGATGAGAAAAAGGGCCGGTGATAAAATTGACCCCGGGGACCCCCGCAGAGATGGTGTGAGATTCAGATTTGACGCCATCCAATAATACCTTAATTTTATTTATTTATTTATTTTATTTGTACATAAGAAAACGGAGGTACACAAGACTTACATCTTTTAAAGTACAGTAATAATTTTAAATGAAACAAGGCAAAAACAAAAATAACTAACCTAAGCTTACAAACTAAGCATACTAGAGTTATGGCTATTAGAAAGAAGAAGAGGAAAGAGAAAGCTAAGTAGTAAAGGGAAGAGAGAGCTAGAGAGAAGAGGTGGATAGAAGAAGAGAAACTTGTTTCCTGAAAATGAAATTGAACGGCCGGAAAGTAAACTCTGAACCCACTTATACAGAAGCGAGTCAATTCCAATAGCTTGGAGTTTAGCTAACAAGGCTGAGTGCCATACTCTATCAAAAGCCTTGGAGATATCCAAAGCAACCAAACTAGATTCGCCAGATCCATGCAAACTTCGGCTGAGGTGTTCTGTAAGGAAAACTAAAAGATCACCAGTGGATCTTTTT
Source organism: Thereva unica (assembly GCA_949987705.1). Classification (NCBI taxonomy): domain Eukaryota; kingdom Metazoa; phylum Arthropoda; class Insecta; order Diptera; family Therevidae; genus Thereva; species Thereva unica. The sequence continues at coordinate 126,780,214 of OX465283.1, read as the reverse complement.
TGACGGAAGCCGTATTGTTTGTCGTTGATAAGTTGGTTGGATTCTAGATATTCCCATAAGCTTTTTGTTAATTATCGTCTCCATGGTTTTGGAGAGAATAGAAGTAATTGCTATTGGGCGGTAATTGGAGGGACCGCTGGAGTCACCTTTTTTCGGTATTGGCTGAACATGGGCAAGTTTCCAAGAGTCTGGATAAACTCCGGAAGAGTATGATAGGGCAAAAAGTTTGCGCAGAGGTTTAGCCAAAGGTGAGGCACATTGTTTTAAGACGATAGGGGGTATATTATCGGGTCCAGTGGATTTGTTTACATCGAGCTCCTTAAGGCACCTGTACACCTCGCGAGTCCTGAAGAAAACCCTGTCCATTAGATGAGCGCTGTGCTCGAGAACCGGGGGTAGCATATCAGTTTGGGGTAAAGAATAATTGGAAGCAAACAGAGATGCTAATAAATCGGCCTTGGATTTGCTGTCTGTTATCACCTTCTCATTGTGGATAAGTGAAGGAGTTGTGGATGAAGTGAAATTCTTCTTAATGGAGCTTACCAAGGGCCAGAAGTTCTTGCTACCAGAGGTTGCATTAAGGAGTTTACTTCTCAACTTGCTGTCAAATGAATTTTTGATATTCCTGATGGTGACTTTACAGGAATTTCTTAGTTTTATATACTCTACACGGAGCGATTCACTCGGGGAGCTCTTGTGAGCTCGAAAGGCGGCTTCTTTATTTCTGATTGCATTCATACACTCCTGATTAAACCATCTGTTGGGCCTAGCCTTCACAGATTTAGTAGAATGAGGAATGAACAAATGTATTCCTGCCTGTATGATCCTAGAGATACGGATAGCGGCAGAGTTGGCGTTTTTGTTTCGGAAACACAGGTTCCAGTCAGTAGATTGGAAAAAATTAATAAGCCCCAGCCAATTGACCTTCCCATAATGCCATACAGTTCTTCTAACTGGTTTGGGAGGGGTGAGAAATTTGAATGGGAAGCTAGCGCTAACTAGGCAGTGGTCCGAATTGCCGAGAGGTGAATCAACTTCAACGGAATAACCCGCTGGATGAGAAGTTAGAAAAAGATCAAGGAGATAGGTTCCTTGATCAGCTATATCAGGGACTCTCGTGGGAAGATCCACAATTTGATGTAAATTATTGGTGTCTGCAAAGAGCTCGACGTCCTTGCCAGAAACACTTTTGCCATTTGAGTAAGTCAGCCAGTTTACATTGTGAACATTGAAATCACCCGCAACGATGATTTCACACTCAGGATTGGACGACAAAAATCCCGAGATTTGTTCGGAAATAGAATCAAATGAAGAAGTGGAGGCTTCGTTACTTACGTTAGGACATCTGTATAGGAAGCAAAAGAATATGACGTGGTTTCGGAAGATGATTTTAATCCAAAGATAGTTAAAATCTGAAGTCGTGCTTGAATATATTTTATAATAAGCCACGTCATCCCTAACATATATGGCAATGCCCCTATGGGGAGAGAGATTTTGCACTAAAGTGTACCCCGATATCTGGTAATAACTTAAGTCATTATCCGGTGATATTTGGGTTTCACTAAGTGCGAAAATTGGGGGTTTAAAATTCAGTAGGTGGCACTCAACAAAAGAGAAATTCGCATGAAGTCCACGAATGTTACATAAGTCAATGACAAAGCGTGACTCGTAACGGGACTTCGTTTGCGCGGGCTCAATCGCCACATTCTTGGAGATATTTCCCGGAATTACACTTGTCGCAACCATCTGGGTCAATGAAATTTGTCTGCGTCAAAGTGTTATGCCTTTTGAGACGGGGCAAACTTCATCGACCGACAGATTTTGAGCGCGACACTTGCAGGGCCGAGAATGGAGTGAGGGTAGGAAGCAAAGGGAACTTACTTGTGCTGTTTAGTCCATGGAAATGGTACTATAACATTGCAAAAATGCAGGACAAGGTTTTATCTTTGGGATGTGTAGGGGGGGTCAGTGTGAGCTTAAGTTTGAGTTTTCGGGATTCTAACCCCCCCCCATTTGGCCGCCATCTTGGAAAACGTGTGCAAATGGTTTTTCCACTATGTCTCCGAAACGGTACATCTTACCGAAAATTTTCAAGGACACTTTTTGTTTAGAATTAAATAATCTACAATTTATTAAATGAAATGAATTAAATGAAATACTTTTTTGTGCAGCCCTAAAAAAAATTATTTTAAAAAATTGGAGTAACGCATGTTATTATTCAAAGAATTTCATTTTAAACCATATCGTACCTTATAAAACATGGCATAACAGCAATAAAAACCCGCAAAAAAATGCGAAACAATTTTATTACATTACTCAAACATCGGCATTTCTTATAACGTATAGTCATTCATTCATTATTATTACTTGCTAGCTGTTATTGCTAATTTCTAGGAGGTAAAATTGTAATAAAATATTCCGAAAATCTGTCATTTTCATACCTTCGGGGCGCTGTAAAACCCTTCGTAGTGAATGAAATTAAAAAAGTAATGAATGAAAATTATTCCTAATGAAACCCTCTACAAAAAACTTGTTATTATTTTTTTGGTAAAGTTGAAGGAAAAAAAGTTATAGCCTTTAAAAGAAAATATTGTGACTAATTTTTGTGTTCTAAGGCTTATAACTTCTTAATTATTCATTTTACCACAAAATTTCTAAGTAATAAATTGTACATTATTTAATTCTAAACAAAAAGTGTCCGTGAAAATTTTCGGTAAGATGTACCGTTTCGGAGATATAGTGGAAAAACCATTTGCACACGTTTTCCAAGATGGCGGCCAAATGGGGGGGGGTTAGAATCCCGAAAACCCAAACTTAAGCTCACACTGACCCCCCCTACACATCCCAAAAATAAAACCTTGTCCTGCATTTTTGCAATGTTCAAGTACCATTTCCATGGACTAGTTCGTCGGTCGCTGGTCTGTAGAAGGGTGATGAAGCCTTCGCTTTAGCCTGCCGCGCGATTTTTTTCACTGTTTTTTTTTATTGTGGACGTTGTTTTTGTAGCACTTTTTCACTTTCCACAATAATTTTATTCCGTTTTTATTTTATTTTTGTTTGTTTCTTTTTCGTGTTTTTTTTTTCGGGGTGTATTTCACGGACCGGGTCAGCACACGTCCGCACTCCTTGCTATCCACGGCCAAAACTTATATTTGAAAGAGCATAAAATCAGGTAGTGTTTAAGCAAGCTCCACTGGCTAGCTGCATTTTCAATTCAGTCATGGGAACCTGATAAAGGAAAATGTGTGGCGAAATGATAAATACGTGATTAGGTGGAAAGTCACAAGCCATGTTGTGCTTAGGTTTGACCTTAAAGGATACTAGCTAAAGGGCATGTTACTTGCCGTGTACACGAATATCACGTTTAGTTTATTAAAGTACATATATTACTTAAATAAAAATGACCCGATATCTAAATAGTACTGCCAACTGCCATATATGTATGAAAGCCTTTGTAACCTTTAAATACCAACATGGTAGTAAGACTTTCATATGCGGCATGATGAGTAAGACCGGCTAAAGGGAAGATGATAGTCGCAGTTGACTCAGGTATTCAATCAGAAATGCAATTTTAACACTGACAAGTAAAATTATTGATCTACTAAACATCTTCTTCTTCTTTGATCCGTTAGCTGGCGGTTCGTGCGGGACGTCACCGCAACGGATGCGCTGCTGTTGGTGCCGTTTTAAAAAATGAGGGTTCTTGCCTAGTTTCTTTGGTCAATTCGGCAGGTCGACCATCTTCCTCCTTTCACACTCTGGACTTGGGACCAGACGATGGCGGAGTTGCTACTATACATAAAAGTAAGAAAATATCTTAATGACGCGGTTACCAAACAGGAGGCTGCGACCGCCAAGGGGGCCCTTTAGCTCAAAAAGGGGTCTTTTTTAATATATATCTCATCGCCATCTAGACCGGTTAAGACAAATGTGCTCGATTCTGAAACGTCGTTCAGTACCATTTTAGCTATGAGTCAATTCACGTCGAAAAAATGCGTTAAAATTGTAATACTTTAGATTGAAAACAATCGTTCTATTGTGAAGACTGTGTGTGCTTATCGTAAAAAATATGGGAGAAATTCGGCGCCTTCGAAAAACAATATTCGTAGTTTGGTGGAGAATTTCTTTGAGTACGGGTCTGTAGCTACTCGCCAGCGTCCCGATCGACCGCGTTCGCGACATTCCAATGAAGTTGTTGAAGCGGTAATAGAGAGTGTTGTCGATAATCCAAATGTGTCGAATCGCCACCGATCTCAGGATTTAAAATTGATGCGACTGACCGAAGGACGGAAGAGACCGACTGAGGATGGTCGTTGTTGTTTGTGCGGGACGAAGTTAAGCCATGTAAAGGACTTATATGGTTTTTTCTTGAGTGTGAAGTTACCGTTGGAATAAACCGACGGTTGCTTCGAAGTACTAGTGGAATATCTTTTCTCTGCCATACTTTTCATCTGGAAGCCATACTTTTTAAGTGAAAAAGGTGCAGAGTAGGAACCAGGAGTCGACGATAACCGGCGAAACTGTTGCATTTCTGGCAACAAATTTGCATTTACAGGAAATCTTCTCCAAAATAATGCTAAAAAGAAAAAAACTGTAAGTACTTTTGACTTTTATTACTCGTGTGAAACAAGCAAGGCTTGATGCAAGAAATTCGTTATATAATCGACAAAGAAGAGAAACTTCCGGGTTCTCAGGCCCTGGCCGGCAGGCTCTATCTCACAAACCTTTGATTTTTACCAGCAATGGAATCTTTTTTGAAAATTGTGTGATCTTAAATATAATATATGAGTAGTTTTTTGAAATTAAATAGATAATAGATAAATAATATTTACTGCATTTGAATTAAATAACCGTAGGTTAAGAATTGTCATTCCCATTGATATTAATTCCTTTTAAAATAGATAATCGCTTTTCGATAATACTTATTTACAGTTTTTTTGATAACTTTTATGTAAATCATTTACATAACGTAGCGTTGAATGAAATAGTTAGCCTCTATTACTTCTAATTTGTGTAATTTTCAGTGTGTTCAGCAGTGTAAGTAGTCCTTTCATTTTTAAGTTGTCTCCTGACTTGAAGTTTTTTTTGGTTTGTTTTCCTAGATTAGGAACTCATTTTATTCCACAAGTAATAATGTAGGTACATACATATATTCTATTGAAAAAGGCCACCTGATCAGTTTGCCTTACAGGCTATAAATTTTCTTGTATTTAATACATTTACTTGTTGATGTTATTAATAAGGTGGTTTACTTGAATAAATTGTTTTGTTTAATAATCCTTGAAAGTCTTGATTTCGAGCTTGCCCTAAACTTGAGGCCCGGGGTACCGCCTTGATGATTTTAGGATGGTAGATGTTTATTTTGGAAATGGTTTTGTCCATTTTTTTTTTTGTTTTTGTTTGGGAATATGAGGTTGGCTTATTTGGGCAACCAACCTTGGATTCTCATTACAATGCCATCGCAAGAATGAACGATGCCGATAAAAATTTTATGACGGACGAAGCTCATTTTACACTCTCTGGCGGAGTCAATAAACAAAACTGTCAAATTTGGGGAAAAGATAATGCAAACGTCATTCACGAAACACCACAGAGTGTGCTCAAAACCCACCATTGGACCATTTTTCTTCAAAGTTCGAGAAACACTCGACGACGAACGTTATCGTTGGATATCGTTTGGATGACAAAGGCCTAACGAACCTTTTTTCAACAAGACAGCGCACCTTACCACATCGTAGCCACAGCTATTAGCTTTGTTAATCAAGGTAAGTAAGTCTGCCTTATTAAAAAGAAATTGTTGCTCAAAAATTTCACGATAGTTATCTAAAGTATTAAATTCGGCAAAAACTTTAGCCATAACTTGTTTCCAAATCATGGCCGAATCACCTGTATTTTTTTTTTTTTTTCATTCATTTACCTTACCTTTATTTGCCATTAATATTAATTAGCAATCCACACTTGAGTTATTCATGCAGAATTAATAAACTTTCAAGCTTTGTTCACAGTGTGCAAACATTGCAAAATCAACAAAATCCATTTAATTCCAATTATTACAATTAAACCGATATCAACGGATACATCAGTAAATGATATGCAAAATTCCGACAAATTGAAGCAATCATGTAATCAATTTATAAATGAACTACTATCAGCATTCGAAACATGTAAGTCCGGCATTATATTGATGGATGATGGTAAACAGAAATTGAGTGCTATCTTTTATGGCAGGAGAAATACGAGTTATTGGTGCAGTATTTGTTTTGATTGATTCAATATTTATGATTGAAGAGGATGAGCAGTAAATATGAATATTTTTGTGTTATTTGTGAGTTCACAAAAGGACAGAATTGAAAAAGTCAGTGTACTAGTGCCATTAATGATAATAATTATTATAAAGAGGAACATATAAAATTATTTGTGGTTTAAAGAGATATCTCAATTTACAAAAATAATACTATAGTTTATCAATATTTGGTCCATGCATAATTGACTTGATATTAGCTAGCAAATATACGAGGTCCAACGTATTGAATCGCTTCGAAAGAAATACATTGACAGTTCCTTTCTGGCCGTTCAATTAAGGTATAGGATGTGGCTAATTCTTAGCCCAAAAACTACCGCTGGGAGCCAATTCTGCCAGCTGCAATATTTATGTTATTTTCATTTACCTTGATTGTCTTTCAGGCGGAACTGTTGGTAATCCTTAAAACCTACTTATCCATACAGACAAACCCAAGGCCAAGGAGTAATTCTGTCATCCGATAGCGGCGCTAGAAGGGATTTATATAACATCAAAAATGGTTGAAATATGTCAAAAGGAGCTCTCTTTTTTGGCTAAGAGGTAAAGGAGACCGCTTCAGTAAGTGTATTCGCTGGAACATAAAGGGCAATGAGAAAGCCGGTGATCTGGACAAACTAGGAACTGCTTTTAATTCAATGGATAATGACGCTGAAGGACATCTCCAGAATTATGTCGATCCTGACGTGCAACCTTTATTAGGTACATGTGGAATATTTATAATGCCATACAATAAACAGTGTCGAAGCTGTGGGAAGGAACAAGCTAGTGTTACAACTGAACATTTTTTTCGAGGTGTCCGACTTTGGCTACAATCAGACACCGTATGCATTTGAAAAGCTTCTCTTACATGACTTGAGAGCGGGTCTGCATATGTCAGACTGAATCTTTTTTTTATGTGACAGTATTAAGTCCAGGAGTCATCCTTTGTAAGTAGGTAGGTAGGTAAGACAGACCACAGTCTTATCCAAGTCAAAGACTGAGACAAAATTTATTGGCGCTAAGGTGTAACGTGAAAAACTTTTTCGTAAAAATAGGAGATATTTTAATTCCAGCCCGACATATTCAGGTAGCGGATCAAATCTCCTATTTTGAGCCTCGAAACATAACAAAAGATGTTTCCAAGTACACGGTATCTGATATTGGCCAGAGCTGAACATCTGCAGAAAAGTGTTCGGTTGGCTCTTTACTCTGCTCCTCTTCGCAGCTTCGGCAGTGGGTGTTATACGGAAACCGGAACAAGAATTGGCGAGTGTCCCGTAATTATTGACACGATTTTGGCGAGATCTTAGCGTGGCATCACTAGTGGTGGCCAGTCGTCAGCGAGATAATGGGAAATATTTAAATATGCACGTACTGGATCATGACCTCCTCGTGGTTGCCACTGCATGCTCTCTTGAAAGGGTAAAGTTATCGTGTCTAGCGCTGCATGGCAGTGGGTAGGTTTTGCAATTTCGTTTAACGATTTCTTCCGGGCACCGGGCGCACCCAGTTGTATAATGCCCTATTCTGATATGGAGGCTCTAGGACGATGGACCTTACCGTTCCTACTATACTCATGGAGCTTTTGTGGACCAATTAATCTGGAGAGGGCCAAGGCAAGACTAGAGATAGGACGGCGTCCTGGAACCCGGGTAGCCAACAAGCATACCTGAACAGCCGCCTCTCTGCCCAAAGCTTTTGGATCCGCCAGGAAATCGGCAGCATCAGTTTCGATTTAATCTAAGGGGGACATTTCCATCATCTAGCGGAGCAGAGACCCTAGAAATAAAAAAACAAGGGGTGGAATGGTAATGACTCTGCTACTGAGACAACAAGCAGACCCAAACCGCCGCCGTTCTGCCCTTAGGATTTTAACCCACTACATGGTCAAGACAAGGATGGCTGGAATGGAATTGGGGAGCCCAGGGAGCATACTCAAGCCCGCTGTCGTGAACTCCTTCCGAACAGACCGGAGGCAGGACTACCATCAGGAACCCGGGTCCACCTACAAAAATGAGCTATAGGGGAGTAGTACAATAGGCCAAGCGAATGCCCGCGGAGCTTTCGGATCCAATAGCTCAAGAAGAAAAGATCCCTCGATTTCTTATTATTGTAAGAAAGTCAAGTCTTCCTTTGACGCACGAGGGAAGAGAGCTCCTTCTGGCAGTTTAGGACCATTCCAACGGAAGTTATACGCCCCGAACCTAGGGCCTTGATGGTCGCTCTCATAACAGCATTACGGTCTTGAGGATGACTTGAGAATTTGGATACACATATAACTTCCGTCTGGAAACCTCTGGGTGGTTGGGTTAGGCAGGTCGTATAAGTTTAGTAATAGTGGGACTCCCTGCCCTTACAAACCGATTCTAATTTAAATCCGTCTGTGCAGAGGATAACGTCATGGCCCTTGTCCGGTTGGAATTTAATCCTCTCTCGTAGTAATCCGGATATTAAGGTCGCTGCCTGCTCTTTCAGGTACGCGGAGGATCCATTGACTGATTCCATTGTAAAACCCGATTTCCACCAGGGCCTCCCGAATGCCCAAGGTGCTGACGTTATTAAATACGCCTTCTATATCTAGAAGAGATGCCAGGGTAAACTGTATTGTAGGGGGTATTCAAAAGTGTGCGCTGCTTCGTGAAGAGCAGTGTTTCCAAAGCACCCTCTCTACTACAGATCCATCATGTCATTGGTCACATGATGGCGCAATGTCTAGAGATTAGTAAGCCGAGTTCCAACGATAAAAGAGATTCCAGGTTACGACGACTCAGGAGGTTGTTTTTGGATGTTGTAGAAGTTCGAAAGTACAGATTGTGTAAGTCTAAAGTCACTGCAAGCATACTGGCATATGCTGACGTAAAGGTTTCTCATGAACATAGTTATAAAACGGTTAGCGCCACTTTTGTCACCATCCTCGGTTCTTGGACCGCCTTTACGTAGCTACGATCGAAATTTGGACTTATGAGGTAGTGTTTATTATTGTAACTAATCTCATTTCTTTTAATGGTCAGTCTAAATTAGTTAAAAGATAAGACTTTGCCTTATTTGCAAGAAGTAAATTACTCATACGCACTCATAAGTGATAGTAGCGCCTATTAGTATAAAAACCATAATTTCTGTCAACGCCATAATTTAATTTCTACATCATATTTTCTCCCATAAAATACTGATGTGATGATGTTAACAAATCACCACACGAAAAAACCTCATTAGCTTCTCATCTAAATAAATATTCGCACATAATAATCGTTACTTAATTAATGAGAAGACACCCAGCATTTTATAATTTTAAAGGAGAGGAAATATAGAGGGAAAAATAAAATAAAATAGAATAATCTTCTCACCGAAAAGAATCTCTATCTTTAACTAATAATAAGCACTTGATTCGAGCATCTAAGGAAATCCATCAGGAATTTCCATCAATCTCCATCAATAATGAGAAAATTCAAGATGGCTGAAGGCAAAGAAGTACATCAGAAGTGAAGATTTTTCTAAGCGAGAATTGCGTGTTTTCGGGGCAAAAAGGTCGTTTCATGGGAAAATTAATTTAGATTTTTCCTTACAGATATATATGTATGTATTTCCGCATCATCCTCCGACTTCCGTATACATGGGAAAATGTATATATATGGTGGAGTGTCTGTTAATGAGGTTTTACTACATAAATTAGCGGCACATTAGCTCCTTTGGATGGGCTCCCTGGGGCACAGAGGAAATTAACAGCAGAAATCAGTAAAGAATTCATCGAGTTTCACCACGGGAAAATAGCTAAAGAGTTTCGCCTATGAATTAGTCTATTCATTTCTGGATATTGAAGCAAATATTTTCTGATTTATGAGTTTTGTTCTGATAACTTTTAGTAAATAACGCGATAAAGTTGGGGGCCCATCGATAATTATTACTCTTTCAAGAGAAGCACCACATGACACCTAGAAGCAATTTCCCGTATGCTGTGTTGTACAGTATCCGATAAGAGCCCCAATTGCAATTTCAGCCCCAAACTTTTCGTTTCGTTTTCGAGTAAATTTATCACAATTTCTGCTGTGAGCACTTTTGCCATATATACCCCGGCCTTTAGGTTCATCCCACGTGCAGCTTTGTTTTATTTTTTTCCAGAAAAGATTCATTCCACAGTGCCTCTACTCCATATAAAAGGCACCCAACTTACGTCAAGGGTTCGGGGAATCCTTGCCGGAGCAAAACTTATCCGCATCGAGTTTATCTGTAATACGAGATTTTTATCTACATGACTTCGCCTCAATAAAACTTGGTCTGGCTCCTTCGAGTAATAGAAGCTGCCAGAACAGGATATCCCAGAACGGGTCCTGTTCTCTGCTTGATATGTGGAAAATTTCGAAAACTCGATTTCATCCTTTTTAATATTATTATTGGTAGTCCTGAGGAGATGCTGTCAGTGCTTGGGCACCCCCTTTGACATTTATGTGTGCCTGGAAACCGCCGTCATGCCATGAATTAAGTTTCTGAACCTACGATAAACATTCCCCCGGGGGTGCTTTATTTATGATCGGAAGGCACGAGTAATGGTCGCTGGGGTGGAGATGGGTAAACAATCTTGAAAAGTGAAGGAGAGCACCTTGAGCACCCGTGTGAAGTGGGTCGTGGGCACACTGTGTCTTGGGCAGGAATTCTCTCGCTTTATTTGATGGTCTATTAAAAACCACTCGCTAATTAATAATTTTGTCGCATGTCGCTGAACGAGTGCCAAAAACTGTTGACGGCGCTGTACTAAAATAACATCAAGAACACCCGAATTAGAAACTACGTCGCCTTGAACGTGCGCGATCCTCCACAAGTAGTATTAATGGAGAATAACATAAGAAGCCGCATAATTACCGGGACAGCTTCTTAATAGCTAAGAACATTTTGTCACTTGGTTAAGATCACATGTCATTGTAATACCAAATTGATGGATGACAGCAGCCAGAGATCTTCACGTCACTATATGAGAGTATGCCTGCTACAAGGAGAGGAGTGGGTGCGTAAAATGACATTTCGTGCGGAGGCATAAAATTGTCATAAAACGATTTTACGGCACTCGCGCGATTCACCATTGCTTCTTTGGATGAGAAAAACATTTTCTTAAGTAAAAGCTTTACACCTGCTACGTGCAACGTTAAGAAAATTGGACACAACGCCACATCTGTAAGCCGCAACCTATAACAAATCTCTCGCTGCTCTCGTGTATAGCCATGTTAAGGTACTTGATATAATTTGATTACTCACCTGTTTCCTTTGTCGTGTACTCTGATCCCATTTAATTTACGACTTCCATTGGAGGCGCTCTAAACGGGCAAACTGAATGCCATCAGCATTACATGACTCTAGCATGGGGGCTGGAGAGGGATTTTACACGACGAGGATAGTTTTATCTGTAGAGCTGCTGTCTAACAAGCAGCATAAGTTATAAAATGTTTCCTCTTTAATGGCTACTGTGCACGGAGAAAGGCACTTGAAACTTTAATTTTCTTTTAACTTTATTGTTTTGAACTGTTTTAGGTGTTTTTAATAAGAAATATACAAAAGAGATTGCGCTTAAATATTGCAGCATTTTACAGATGTCCCAAACAAAACAATTTTAAATTGTTGTCAAAGACGCTTAAAATTTTAGAGATATCAGCGGAGAAGAAAATCTCTTACAACCCATCCCCAGATTTTTGACAAGAAAGAAAGAGGTAATGCGAGTTCGGAAACGCAGGACTGCAGTCGTTCATTCAGCCACAGACTTCCAATTGCTGAATACTGCAGAATGACTGTAGTCCTGCGTTGCCGAACTCGCGCGTAATTTTTTAGTGCACCCGCATCTCTGCTTTTCCTAGCACGCATACCACAGGATTCCATGTCCTTTCCAGATCTGGTGCTCTGCCTCAGTTGAAAATGCGCCAGCTTGGCCAGACAGTTTGCTGTGAATGAAGTTACACTCTTGCTGAATTTAAATTAACCAAAAGTTTTCTCACGTGAGAGATGGTGGCGGGGCTCGCATTTTTACGTGAATTTCACTGATTCAACCAGCAAAATTGTACTGCTTTCCATTGGTTTACTGATAAACTGGAAAATAGTTTCGGTTTTACAGCATTCTAAGATTTGCCCACTGTTGGGCAAACGTGAGCCAAGCTAGGTAATTAAGATTGGGTCAAAACAGACCAATACGTTACATTTTATATTTGGATCCAAAGCCCCCAGAAGAAAAAAGGCGCAGGCTGCTATGACCCACCCTCCTAACATAACAACAATCAGACCTAGACAGCTTCTGGACCCTTCTGGAGGGTCAAGGCAAGGATGGCCGGATTGGAATTTAGGACCCCACATAAACCCATACCCATACCCATACCCTGGTGAACCTGAACAAGTGCTCTTCAAATATGAGGTATAGATATGTAATACAATAGGGCAAGGAAGCTACCGAAGTGGTTTTGGACCCTATACCTCACCAAAAGAAGATTAACAAGAAGAGATCAAGATTGGGAATTTCGGTTAATGTTAATTGATAGATCAGCCGCTAGACCCACACCGCACGTACACTGACACAGAAGGAAGGACGATACATTTCATTAGATATGAGATAGTACGTATTTCGTTTTGAATGCGTTGAATTCGACCCGATTCATGCAACGCCAATTAAGTCTAAGTTCGTTGTCCCTGTTGATAGATTCGGATCGAAAACACAAGGTTGGGTAGCAGTAGCGTAACTAAGCAAGCAGGCCCCCCCCCCGCAGAATCCATAACGGCGCCTTTTCACAACACTCCTTATTTTTCAGGGATGATTTAAAAAAGAGGTTTTTCGAAATTAATCTTTTATTCATGTTACATGTTCGGCCACTTAATAACTTTCCACCGCTTAAAATCAAACACTGCAACTTGCCCTAATTAAGTTAATATTAATTTACGGAGAGCAAAAATCAACGTGCTACCTGTTACAAGAGTTCAAGATTTTCCCAACCCGATTTATTCTTCTTCACTTCACTCATTTTAAAATGAGCGTGTAAGAACACAGTTTTTCTTCGAAATATAATTAAAAAAACGTTAAATAAATTGGGATACGTGTTGCTATACGCGACGGTTTTGAATGGAATCAGTTGGGAAACTGTATCTGACTGGCTTTCTCGAGTTATGCTTTACAATCAAATTTTTCCAAATTAACAGTAGGCGCCTGCGCCTACTATGTGACGCCTGGTTGGAATTTGGAAACTGAGGTTTCATGGGATAGGGGACAATACAAATAAAACCCAACCACCGGATGCCACGATGAATGGGGAAATCCCTGAGGACGTCCTTAGGGGTCACATTTATCTGTAGTCTATGGAACCATACTTTTGATGCTATTTTCAACAGCGGTTTTAAAGGACAATTTTTTTCGGCACTCAATACAATGATTGACTGGCGCTCTTCATGAAGATTGCATATCAGCCCTGAGTCTCTCAGCGCCTGCGAGCGCCTATGACTGGCTGGCGCCCCCCCCCCCCCGCAATGCGGGGCTTGCGGGGGTGTTATTTACGCCACTGTTGGGTAGCTGTTTACGTTATATAACCGAAGTTTTAGGTGTAACGCAGAGTATCATAATCAAGTTGTGAAGTTGAATAGAGGTGCCTGAGAGCAGATCATTTATAAATATTAGGAAGAAAGCTTTTTTATGTGAAAGAGTCTAAGGTTAGGTGTCACCCTTTAAGGCCAGGACACACATATCCGCACCGCATGACTGCCATGTATCAGACGACACCCGGAGAGTAAATAAACAAGTAAAATTTGATCAGTCTGTCCCCACCTTTCCGTGTCCGCACCGCGTGAACCTAGTTAAGTTTATTTTTACGCGGACACGGTACGGATGCGATGTGGATAAGTGTGTCCCGGCCTTTATACGATCAGTCAGTCCGTCATGTCGTTCGAGTCATGGCTCAATGTCTAGTCGCAAACCTAGCTCGCGGAAAGAAAAAGGATACGATAGGATATGAGTAGTATGAGAGTATAGGATACATTATGAGGAGGCAGTGAGAAGATAAGTAGTCAGCTAAGTGATAACCCTCCGGGTCGGCGAGAGAAAAGCTTCTTCGGGGTGTTATGCCTCTTGAAACTTCTTCTTTTTTGAAAAAAACTCTTCATATTTAATAATATTAGAAGTAGAAATGAAAAGCCTCCGTTTTCTAATAGATCGTGCCAGCAGTAAAATGCTGGACAAAAATGACAGCCCAGAAATGTCAAATGATGTCAGCAACCTTCAGGCATTTTTTAAGTTGGGTTGAAAATTGTCTGCCGTTCCAGCTCCCTAAAGATTTTTAATTAGGTTCAGGTCTGTGCTTCGGGCTGGCCAAGAAATAGTGGGTGTTTCGGTGTTCTTTAACGATTTTTACCCGATGAATAGCAGCATTGTCTTGTTGAAAAATGAAGTTGGGGTCTCTGAGCACGTCCTGGAAATTTCTGCGTTCTCATTGGGGCTCTTTATTCGGAATAAAAATATAAGCTATTTGCAGATTTTTTTGAAGTAAAGATTGTTTGAATGCCCAAATGTATTTAATCCTTCTACTATCTACATATGTACAGACTCCTGTGGAACAACTTCTGGACTTTTTAGCAAGTCACTAAATGCGTTTTAGCTCATTCTAAATTATTCGTAGAATTTAATTTCGTGGTCCACCAGTCGTCTATATAAAGCTGCTCTCTCTTTTTCATCCTTTTCTTTCGGTTCGGATGTTATTGCAGCAAGATATTAAACTTTAAATTCCATGATGCCCTCGAGATCACTGTTCAATTGAGCATTGATACGGAAAAGGCAGTGCTGTGTGAATGAAAAATTTATCACTGAAGCCACTGACACGGAGAGCGTCGATGGCGTGCCGTCACAGATATGTGTGATTGATCTTAATAACTAAATTTTACGACCGAAGATATTTGTTCTTCCTGTCGTCCGCATCAGATTCAATTTTTGGTTTCTTACAGAGAAAATCGCTCCAAATGCTTGGATTTTTATTTTTCAACCAGTATTATAATGAGAGGGCCGCAAAATTGTTTACTACATTTTTTGGCTGTTCGAGGGTCGCAACACTAATAAGGTTGAGAAACGATGGCTTATACAATCTTTTCCCGATTTACAGATAAAAACCACCCTAGCCTCTCCAGCACCTCAGAACATGCGCAAGCCCAAAACTCACAGAATAATGGCAGCGGGGTTGGTAGGATCTTTACTAAGCCCCTCTGAAAGAGAGCTGGGAAGATCTGGTCTTTCCCGGAGCCTTGACGGGGCTTGAAAATGCCAATGACTCATTCAATCTTACCCGCTGTGAAATTGGTGCTTATTAATGGGCTGGCATACACGGACCATAACGTCAAAACTAAAAAACCGGTTTTTTATGATACACTCGATTACATGGGTATTCCCTTCACCAAGAGCAACTTTATAATCCTTACACAGGATATGAATGTGTGCACACCTCGGACGCGAGTATTAAAGAGATCCCAGTAGGGAATGGAAGGCTTCCGGATTCGATTCCGTATAGTATACTTGCCAGGCATACTGGCTACTTTTTGGATTACAGAACGCATTCTTTTTCCATTGCGATGTCCTAGCCGGGAAGTCATAACGGCTACCTTTTGGATTACCATTCCTTCCCATAAGAAGTGATAATGGCTACCTTTTAGATTACCATTCCTTCCCATAAGAAGTGGTAACGGCTACCTTTTGGATTACCATTCCTTCCCATAAGAAGTGGTAACGGCTACCTTTTGGATTACCATTCCTTCCCATAGCCGTAGCCGACCATCGCGTTCCCGATATAGCGTACGCCGTGCGTCCATTATGCATGACATTTTGCATTACCATTCCTTACCATAGTAATAGATCCCCATTGCTCCCATTTCACTGATGAAAGAATGCATTCCAATTTCATCAATTCCTAAATTCCCTACTGGGATATGTCAATATGTGCATGTGTTAGTTTTCACGCCAAAAATTTCTGTTCAAAAAGTTACAACAACTTTCTCTTTTCGTTTTGCCACTCTGTCCCGAAAACCGGGGTTTTAGTGTTAAGCCGTGACCCATGTATGCCAGCCCAATAGCTGCACCCGGTTATCCGTGGTGTTCAATGCCATTTAAGTGATCCTAGACAAGATTTGTGTAACCTCATGGAGACTTGTCTATTTCTTCCCGAATGGTTTTCCATGATCTTCGTTTGAATCTTCTAAACTATTTGCAGTAATCCGTAAGTGCTTCCTTATAGAAATCTCAGTTATCCCAAACCTTACTCCTATTGAATAGTTTCCTAACTTTTCTCCTTTTTCTGCAGCGAGCCAGTTCGTATTATAGTATTAATATAAATTTGCTTCTGTAATTTTGAATTTAAAATTAGAAAAACAAATTTAATTTAAGCGGAAATAAATGAAATGAAAAACGTAAATTGCGCAATTCTAAACAAAAATTTCCCGACTGCCCTTAGACTAGACACAATATTCGGTCTTCAACAAGTGATTTGTTTACTATTGTTTATACGTTAAATATGTAAGAGCCAAACAACAAATTTAGAAATTATAGCAATAAAAATAAAAAAATAAAATATTTTAAATTTTGGCAACAAAACTAAATCTGCATTTGCCAGAAAGACAGACCGCCATTTCAGTAAATATAAAAACGGATTGGGGTTTATATATTATTGTATGCATATATTTCTAATACAATGTAACTGACACATTTGTGGCAACATGTTTAATATTTGTTGATATTAATTTAATATTAAAACATTAATTTCTAATTTTAGGAAGGAATTACCTCGAGAATATTTTTAGAACAGGATATTGTCCTCCCACTCACCCCCCACTAAGAAGCAATAATAATGGTGACACCTTTTAATAAAACTTCTAAATTAAAATTTTCCATTACTAATAAAATTGCTTCACCTGTTTCTGTCAGGAATGATTCTTTGATTACTTTTCTACTACCACATCAGCTGCACACCAGGTATTGAGAACAAGAAGAACGAAAACAAAAAGAACACATCCAAGGGAATTTCTTAAGAAAGTAAGCGTGGCGGCAGGTTTCTTTTAATATTACGACCGCCCACCTGACACCAAGAATGGTCAACTGCCAAAAAATATTTTGTCCCAATGAATGAAGGAACATGCCAAAGTGCCGTGCTGTGTCCGAACTGACAAGATAACAATTGAGAAAAATGAAAATAGAAAATTCGTTTTCTTGAGAGCATAATTTTCCGAACAATTTTCCATGTCGCTCTCCAGCTGCGCACCCCCTCAGGTGAGGTATATCGATATGTCTAGCCCTCCTGGGATGCTTCTGAGAGGGCGATGATGCATGCCGGTGACGGTGTTATCAAAAGGTATTTTATTGGTGGATTTTTCAGATTGGATAAAAAGGATCCGTTTTAATTAGTCACACCATGTTGTTAATTACACCTGGATTTACGCGGTGCACATTTGGTGGTGGGAAATTGAAGAGCCACGACGGATAAGGATCTCTACTAATACATCTGAACAGCTGGTGACACACAGTCCTACAGTTCAACCGTATCTGGGTTGCTTAAAAATTTGTGTCAAGGCATTTCCATTTTTTTTTTGCTTTTTTGTTTTTGTTTTCTGCTGTTGGTGCGGTTGTCCTGGCCGGGGTTGGCAAATTTAAATTTTAATGGGAAACTTTTTCTGGTGGATTATAAGCGTGTTCTCATAAAGTTTGTCGTTAAATTAAAAGTGCCAACAACGAAGCTTTTTCCTCCAGATAAAAACATTTCGGACGGGACGAGATTTTCGTTCTTGTTTTCATGGAAAATGAAACGTGTAAAAGGGCAGTTCACCCTTTACCGGATTATCTTAAAGGTTTTTTTTAAAAAAAAACCAACCCCATCTTTTCCACCCGCGTTAAAAAAGTTGTTTACAGTTTTACTTTTATTGAGTTTAGAGCCCTTAAGCGTTTGTTTCTTTGATATTTTTACGATGGCTTGTTTATTTTTTTTTTTCGTAATGACTTAAATTGAGCCCTTAAAGGTAGTCATTGCTGCCACAAGCACTTTTAAAATGCAGTCATTCATTTTTATTATGTTGCTGAACAGGTGATTAATATTTTTTATGGAAGAAACTTTCTTTATTATTATTATTATTATTAATTTTTTTGTTTATTTTTGTTATATGTCTCTTCAGTTCAAACTAAAGTTTATTTCTATCTAATTTACAATCAGCGTTGGCAGCACTTTCCTAAAGAGATCACTAGATTCGACTTTTAAAACCACCAGAAAACCACTAACATAGATTTTCCTCTTCGCCAAAAGTAACTAGATGTTCCACTTTTAAAGCTCCTCAAATTTAATGTTTTAAAGACGATTTTTAAGCGGAAATAATCACACTAAAAATAATAATGACTTCACTGAATGTTAAATAAAATCAATATATTGATAATAGAATCAGCATTATTGCTTTGAATAACTACATACATAGGCCAACAAAAAATTTTTTATTTGGATATTGTTCATTTTTTGAAGTTTTGGAAGATAATCTAAAGAATCAACTTTTTTTGTTTCCATCACGCACAATTTTTTGATAAATTTACTACGTGTCATATTTGCGAATAAAAATTAAATGACATTCTAAAAATGCTACTCCACTGAGATAAAAATGTGTACAAATCAATAGAATAGTAAAGGGGAATCCCCGAAAGTAAAGCTTAATTGCTGGGATTCCCTGGTTTGCAGTCAGACCGTCGGCGAATGAGATATAACGTCTTTGTGTAACAAGCGCATTCATTAGTCTGTTTGCTGTTGTCTGTTTAGTGAACTTTTTGCAGTTTCAGGGATTAATCTGCTGCAGCAATTTTAATACTGTTGCTGTTGACTTGCTTTGCTGCCAAGAAGACCACAGCAATTTACTATGCTTTTCTTTACAGCAATCGCATTTTCAAACTTTTTGCTGTAGGCTGTGAAAGTTTTTTTTATTAACTTCCCAGTATAGGAAGTTATTGTAATCGGTCCGAAAATCGAAATCGAAAATTTCAACGTATTTTCATCTTTCAAGGTCCCAGGAGTATTTTAAGCAAAAAATTGGGAGGAAGTATGTGTGTGTGTGTGCGTACGGATGTGGTCATTTTTTCCTGCACGATATCGCGCGAAGCCAAACTGATATCGACTTCGTTGAGGTGTCGTTCGAAGCGTATTAACCGAAATATGATCTGAAAAGATTTTCATGAAATTCGGTCCAGCCGTTTTTTTTGTTTAAGCGACGTAAGTGATTTTTGTACTTGCACGATATCGCCCGAACCACGAAAGATATTGATTTACTTGAGGTGCCGTTCGTAGCGTATTAGCGACAATATAATCTGCAAAGATTTTTATAATATTCGGTCCAGCGGTTTTTTGGTTTAAATGACTTAAGTGATTTTTGTACCTGCACGATATCGCGCGAACTATAAAAGATATAGACTTAGTTGACGTGCCGTTCGAAGAGTATTAACCAAAATATGATCTGAAAAGATTTTCATAAAATTCGGTCGAGCCGTTTTTTTGTTTAAGCGGCGTAAGTGATTTTTGTACCTGCACGATATCGCCCGAACTTGACGATATTGACGTACCTGCACGATACCGTGCGAACTAAAAACTACATCGACTTCATTGAGGTGCCGAAAAACATTAATACATCAATTTTATATACATTTTCGTCATCCTAATCTTGTAAGTGCGCACATTTAGTTTGACATTTTAGCGAAAATATTGATAAACAATTGTGACATATTCTCGGTATTATACATACATATATTATATATTGCCTATTTTTCATTTATTATTAAAATATCCAATCATAATATTCAACAACCATCATACTGGGAAGTTGATCGTGTGGACCGAAAGGGTCGAACACACATCCCAACTAGTTTCATATTGCTGCGAATGCTGTTGCATGCTGGACCGGCTGCTAATGCTTCACCCCTCTCACCCCTCCAAAAAAAGAACCATTTTACTATATAAAGTTAGACCATGGAAAAAAAGCTGAAAGAAACAAAGTATTTCACAGCCTGGGAGAGCAAAGCTTTGAAAAACTGCAAGCAAACAGAAAGCATTTCACAGCAAAGTATTTTAAAGCCGAAGCATTTGCTCCCGAAATCTATTAAGTAATTCGCAGCAATACGAAACAAAACGGTTTCACAGTATACAGAAAAGTAAGTTTAAAAATACATATGTGTTTTGCCTTAAGTTTACTTTGCTTCCAAACGCTGATTATATTCGTGTTTAAAATTTCAAGAGTTTGTCAAAATAATCCAGATACTTTTTGCTACATGTGTGGTTGTTTTGTGGTCAAAAAATTTAGACGTACAATTACATCACTGTTGAAACACCAATACTACACGTATTTTAAAGTAAAGATTGGCGATCAAGACAAACATTGGGCACGACATGTTGTATATAAGTTGTGTGAACAGGGTTTAAGGCATTGGAGTAATGGAAGAAGGAATAGCAATGATTTGGCAAGAGCCAACAAATCACTATAATGACTGTTACTTCTGTATGTGCAATGAACGTGGATATAACACAAACAATGTAGAAAACATCATTTAACCAAACCATTTAAGTCTGCAATTAGGCCTGTGCCACATGGTCCAGACGTGCCAATACCTTTGTTTATATTTGTTTTTGTCTCTATATCAATAAAAGTAGCTTTATTTTGAACAAATTTTTTATTAATTTATTTTCAACCTTCATAAAAAAAACTAACGTGATAGGGCAAAATGACAATCGGATTTGATTTCAGCAGATCAAAATTATACAAAATCAGATGTCAAATCGAAATAAACTTTAAAAAAGTTAAAATTTGTCCGACTGTGTTATCATTATACCCAGGCTTCCCGGCCGAACTGCGCAAGTTCCAGCAAATTGGCGAACTGAACTTTAAAATAACTTCAGTTCGCATACAATTTCCATATATTCAATTCAGGATAAAGCAAACCTCAGTTCGCCCAACTGGATTCGTAAACGTAAAAGCTTGAGTTATCAACTGAAATAATGGAATGCAATTTCAGTGAGCTTTTGCATTTCTAACTTCTGTCGGAAAAGCAACAACCACCTCAAGCACGAACTAAACATAACTGGGCTTTAGCCGGTGATACTACTTATGTGGAGTGAACTGAACATAATTGAGCTGAAGTAGGTGAAGCCGGGGGCATTACTCAACACTCTAAGAGACGGCTAACAAATAACGCATCATCGGCTTCGCTGCTACCAAAGCTTCACGATGGTTTGGTTTTACCAAGCGGACGACACACCTCCTTGTTCCGCCTGGTAGCCTGGCATTGCCAGCGTCACAGTCCTTGTCAGCTGGTTAGAGGAGTCCAGCATTTTCAGGAAGCGTAAGACTTCAACGAGCGTATCTTCTGGTTGCCTCTGAACAATACATACAACATCAAAAGTTCAATCTCGAGGTTCACTGCCACTTCCTTATGCATTCCTAGACTTCCCTTAACCTATTCTATCCTTTTTTAATTCTTCGAACTGAACTTTCTACTAGACATTGCACCATGACCTGAACGACGTTAATATAAAGAGAGACACCTAAGGTTAGACGTTGTTGGCATTGTTCATGCAGCTAAAGCCTTTCAGTGACGTTGTTCGAATGTGGTAAAATTAGTAATGAGAAAACAAAACTGACCAGACAGTTATTCAAATCCAGTTACTCCTGTTGTTTCTTTAAACTGCAGAACTTCATACGAAAATTTGCTGGTGTTTTTGGTTTCATTCCACTTCAGAAGACGAATTTGACGCCACTGTTTATCACCTTTGACAAATAACTCTTGGTTTTTGTTTTAGGGAATCATTAGGTAAGCAGTAATTGTTGTCTTATTATGGCACATGGCCAACACTAATTTTGTATAGTTGTATACTTCTCTTACCACCAAAAAACCTTCTAGATACTATTTTTCCCACTAAAGGTAAGTCTAAACCTCCGGTTTTAGTGGTAAAACTATTAAATTGGCAATGCTGCTTGCCTTACAAGTGGTGTAAATCGTTGAAATGAATGAGTTGTGTTGCTTGGATGATTCTTTCCTTTAATTTTTTAAAAGCTGCTTCACGGTTGTGGTTCCTTAGAAATTTGTCGTGTTTTTGCAATCGTCGCCAATCGTTATGTCTGTTCAGTTCCAACTAAAGTTTATTTTTTCTAATTTACAATAATAGAATGCATTACAAACTAAAATAATTCAGGCTACTTTGATGATTCCGCAAGAAGCCCTTCGAGTCGGAAGACCTAGAACAACGTGGAGGAGAACCCTACTAGCAGAAGCCGCAATAACAGGGAGATCCTGGTCGGAGCTAAGAGCTGTCGCGCAAAACAGAGTCCGCTGGAGGGCAACTGTTTCCGCCCTATGTCCCATGAGGGATTAAAGGAGCGCAATGATGATTGATGATGAATGACTTTGATGACTCTTTATACTAAATGCGTGAATTGCAAGTGTACAGCTGTATGTATAACAATTTTTTTTTCTGAAAATTTTATGCTAAAAAATTCATAAATTCTTGAATCATTTTCGAAGAAAAAGCAATAAGAAAACTTTAAAATTAGGGACATTACATTGTTTCTGTGTATATTTCAATTTCTTAGATATCAAAGTGAAATTTCAGCAAATATTTGTCCTGAGATACGAGGATCCCACAAAATTCATTCAATAAAAATATTATAATAAGGCAAATAGACAACGACAGCAATGTTGTCGACAGGACTCTCCTAACGAAACCCGAAAAAAAGATATTCTATAACCGCTTTTTTCTGTGCCCGCCTTCAACATGGCCTTGTGGGTTTGTAAAACAAAATATAGGCCGGAGGGTTGAAAATTCTTTTACTTTAGCGAAAAATGTCTTGAATTTTAAGAGAATCAAAATCCTTAAATGAAGAATTCTCATTGCAAAAAGGATACGTTCCTTTGGGTATGAGAACATCCAGTTAAACTGGAAAAATTCCTCTCTCACAGTATGGTAAGCCACTTCCGCTTAAAAGGATATAGATATGTCTGTATGTATTATAAAATTCTCAAGCATTTTCCGCTCAACCTCCGCCGACATTCCTTCATATAAATTAATGAAAAGAATTTATCTTGTTGCCATCTTTATTATCGGCTTTCAAATTTTCAACAAAGCCAGAGCAAGGATTTACGTCTTTAACCATCTTTATAAAAACGAAATGCAAATGGAGTTCACTTAATTTCAGATTTCCCCCTTTTGTTTCCTCCTACCTTAAGGAATCTGAATTGCAAATCGGTTACTCTTTGAAAATATCCCTAAAGAGTGCAGGTTTTTAAGAAAGATTTCCTAACTTTTATCACGGAAACGGGAAGGTGAATTCTTGTATCTCGATTTTATCTTTCTATCTCTCTCTAACACAAAAATAAAACCAAGAAAATACCACAAAATTAATTTCAGTATTTTGAAGAGAGAGATACCATCCAAGGATGTTTAGCCCAGGTGTTATTTTACCTTGTTGTTGTAGTTGTTGCTGTATGTGGGGGGTGGCAGTTAGAAAGTTTTTCATTATTTTTTTTTTACTTTTTTCGTCATCGCAAAAGACTTCAACGAGTTGAGAAATTAGCGTTTTCAAAAAAAAGTTTAACTTTTTGTTTAAATAGAATGTTTTGGGAAAAGCTTAAATTTATTTTGTTAAAAGGACTTTGATTGAGATGTCTATCAAGTCAAGACCACTGACATCGTTGCATAGTTTAATTAAAAATTTGATCCTCAAATTTATCGCAACCTTCAAAATAAATTTCTGGACTGGACTATTAAATATTTATTTATTTATTTATTTATTTAGTCTACTGAATACAAAAATTCTTACAGACTAGAACTAATTACAGGAATTATAATAATAGGAATTATAATAATATAACTTATATAAAAACTTATAAATTATAGTAAATTTTGCCAAACTTAACCGCATAGCTCTTTAACAATGGTTTTAAACTTATCTCGACTGACATGCATTTCAATTTTACTGTAAATATTATTAAAAGTTTTTGCACAATGAGTAATAGGATCATGCTGTCCATAAGAAGTTCGGTGAAAAGGAACACGTAAGAAATTATAATATCTTAACGATGGCCCAGGGACATGAATATTAAATAGAGCAACAAGTTCAGGGGAACGAATTTCAAAACACAAAACATCCCTAACAAACATAATACAGAAAACTTTCCTTCTTGATTCCAACGTCTGTAGCCCAAGAAGAAGGCATCTAGTAAGATAGGGGGGAGGTTCACTCCAACGGAAACTACGCAAAGCATAACGAGTAAAATTTCTCCGAATAAACTCAATACGTTTAACATGAATTCCAACATAAGGGCACCAGACAACAGAAGCATACTCTAAAAGAGATCGCACTAGCGACACATAAAGACTCTTCAGAGTATAACAATCACGAAAATCCGTCGCATTTCTCTTTATAAAACCAAGCATTTTATACGCCTTAGACGTGATAAAATCAACATGAAGGGAACAATCAAGTTTAGAATCAAATATAACGCCCAAATCTTAAATAAAAGGTGGACGCGCAATCACGACATTATCAACAACATAGTCAAAACGAAACGGATCACTATTGCGATAGAAAGAAAAGCTGTTGCATTTGCTTGGATTTAAGAATAAACTATTTCTAGCACACCAGTCAGCAAGTCTGTCTAGATCAGATTGAATTTGAAGGCAATCTTGATAATTTGTAACTGATTTAAAAATTTTAAGATCATCAGCATATAAAAGACACTGCGAAAAATTAAAAACATTGACAATGTCATTAATGAAAATTATAAAGAGAAGTGGACCCAGATGACTACCTTGGGGTACACCAGAGTTGACACTTATCAAACGAGACTCAATTGATTCAATTTTAACACGTTGTTTCCTACCGGTGAGGTAAGAATCAATCCATTTAAAAAGAGATGAATGAATTCCAAAACATAAAAGTTTCTTTTTAAGAATAGTAAGATTGACGCGATCAAAAGCCTTAACAAAATCAGTGTAAACTACATCAACTTGTGACCCATTCTCAATTTCGTTAATAACAAAATTTTTGAAAAGAGTTAGATTTGATGAAGACGATTTACCTGCTACAAAACCATGCTGCTGATGACTAATCGCTTCTTTGATATGGAAATATAATTTACCTTTTACTAAACTTTCAAAAAATTTCGGCAATGGCAAGAGCTTAGCAATCCCTCTATAATTTTTAATAAAATTGCGTGGCCCTGCCTTATGTAAGGGCTTAATAAACGAGAACTTCCATTCATCTAAAAAGCAGCCCAGATGTAGAGAAAGATTAAAAATTATCGTCAAAACGGGAGCAAGTGAAATGCAACACCTTTTCAAAAGACAATTAGAAATCATATCATATCCGTAGAAGGTATCCTCGTTTAATGAGTACAGAGCAGTCTCAATTTCCTCAGTTATAAAAGACAAAGACCCTAGATCAACTACTGATCGAATATTATCATATTCATAGTTAATCAACTGGGAAGCGGATGTCGAAAAGCTAGATTCAAAATGGTCCGCAAATAATTCGCAAGTTGACTGAAGATTACACGAAAAGACATCATCAAGAATCATTTGCAAAGGAAACCCTGAAGACGATCGTTTATTATTAACAAAAGACCAAAATGCCTTACTATTTTTTTTAATTTTGGATTCACATTCCCAGATGTATTGCTTGAACAAATATTTATGTAAAAAATCATATTCTCGGTGAAGGCGCCTAAAATTAGATTCATTAATATGGTTAGAAGATGTTTTAAATAATTTGTGTGCTTTATTTTTTGCATTTTTTAATCTTAGCAATGCACGTTTAAACCATGGTGGATGATTATTAATCTTACTGCTCTTAAAAGGTATGAACATATTAATACCAGCATGAACAATATTTAAAAACGATGAGTATACCAATTTTAAGTCATATGTATGTAAGTCGAGAACATTGAGCCAATGTACCGAAGAAAAATAACGATTAAGTTTGGCATAATCACCTCTGCGAAAATCAATACTATTACTAGAACTTTCATTAACAGTAGCAAATACAAGTACACTAATATCAATTACTACAGGTTTGTGATGCAAATCAGGTTTAGTAATAGGATAAAAAACCTCATAAACATTAGAAATTAAATCAACATTTACAAATATTAAATCTAAAATTCTATTTAAGCAATTAGCAATGTGATTAATTTGATTTAAACTACAACTAAGGAGTGTATCAATTAACAATCGTTCCGGCTCCTGGGTGACATTCGTGGGAATAAGACACAATTCATCATCACACCAAGTCCACTTAATGTTTGGCAAATTAAAGTCGCCCAAACAACATAAAAAATCGTCCGAATGAATAGAACTAAAAAGCTCCTTTATATTGACGGAATGCATTTCGTACATTAATGGTGAACTGGCGGGAGGTATATAGCTGACACAGAAATTAACCTTACATGTCCCAAAACTGAAGACTTCTACAGCTAGTTGTTCGATGATTCCCCTATCATTAAATAATGCAATACGGCGAGATTGGAATGTGGCCTTGACCGCAATTAAAACACCGCCGCCACGAGACAAGCCAGTGGATAAATGGCATCTGTCCTTACGGTACACCGTATATTTCCTCTCGTCGAAAAATTCAGCCGTAGCGATGCTAGGAGAAAGCCAGGTTTCTGTTAAAACAATAATATATGTACATACATACTCTGTTGACCCGGAATTTATTTTATAAAAGACGCAAGTAAAAGCCGGATCCACGCCTAGACTAGTTGCGTTGCGGCCCTGTGCACATCCAAAGTTCCATTCATCCAATTCGCTCGCGAGTTAAAGCCGCCCGTCGAATTGTCGAAAAAACCGCCCAAACATACTCACCGCACATTTCACAATAAAAAAGCCTAAATTCGACTATTATTCATCTCATTTTATTATTCTCTTACTTCATTCACATTAGTATAGCAACAACGCTCTGAGCACACCACTGACATATAATAATGGACTGCTCATCAGCAATTATTCCCATACAACCCGATGGCACCAAAAATGTGTAGTCGACTCGCTCATCCATAAGCCCCCAAACTGACAGAAGCACTCAGAAGTAAAATCAGACTGACAGAAATAAAATCAGGTTAAATCAATTAGAAAAAAATAGACGGGTATAGTGATGTTTATATCTTTTGCTCTTTTCCCCATAGACCCCCGGATTTTGACATACAGAATGTCAGTTGCTAAAACAGGAGTTAAGAACTTAAATCAGATACACATAAAATTTGCAAATTAATGAAAAAAAGGCATTTTCAAAGGTGAAAAAGTGAAAGTGTTTATTAATTTTTTTAAACAAAATATTTGTGTTGTTTTAATGTTTTAAGTACGTATTTAAAAAAATGTAAATTTCAAAAGTGATTCCGGTGTTTACATGGAGTGAAAAAAGGTTTGTAGCCTATGGAACAAATTGGTGCCATGAAAAATTCCTCATGAGCAGTCCATTCTATATGTCAGTGGAGCACACTAACGTCGTCGGTTGTCGGCTCGGGTGTGATCTTTATCCGCTAAAAGAACCTGTATGGCAAGCATTTTGTGGTAAGTTTTGGAATTAAGTTGAACTTCACAGTGGTGGGTTAGTATGTCTTGGGTAGGAATGGGGATCTTGGGTGGGATGCTGTGGAGGCTTCACTGTTCATCGACCTTGGTGTATTATACAAGTTAATCCATTTGTTGTTGTTGTTGTTAGGTTGGGGCACCCCTCCTTTTCTACATCATATATAGTCGACTTCCTATCCAAATATTTAATTAAGCTTTTGCTTCTTTTGCTCTAAGAAATGTATCCATCTCCTCATGTGAATCTATAATGGTTGCGTCTAAGCCATTCATCTTGGTTGTTATGGGTAGCTGTATGCCTGTCATGCTGTCCACCTGAGGGCTTTAATGTTTCACAGTTATGAATACCAGGCATGTCAGACCATATAGACCTGACAACCCAGGCATAACTTTCCACCTGGGGAGCTTGATCTTTCTGGTCTATATAAATTGATCTGTTTGGTCTATATAATGGTGATGAAAATTTCAGTTTAAATGACACCCAAGATCCCAGCGTGAAAATATCCCCACTGCGAAATTTAAGTACAGATTTAAGGCGCACAGTGAAAGCGCATCCAAGGTACATCCAAGAATTGGAATCTGGGTCAAATCTTGGGCCATTACACATTTGACATTACGGACACATTTCCTCTCTGCAGTTTTTGATTTCGGCTTGATATGTAAATTGGCAGCATTAATCTAAAGCACTCTTACAAATATCGCCAAAAATGCCGCCTTTGGCGGTTGTCGTCGCTTACAAACTTCCCCGTTTATAGGGAAGTTATTGTAATCGGTCTGAGAATCGAAATCGAAATCATCAACATATTTTTATTTTTCAAGGTCCTAACAGCATTCAACAAGCAAGCAACAAGGTGTGCAATGCACCTCAGAGGAATCCATACGACTGACAACATTTGCCATCGAATCAAAACCTCAGAAGCACGTGGTCGTCTGCGATGCTGGAACTGTGGTGAACCGGACCATCTACAAAGGAGTTGTCGAAAATACAGGAGAGTGGAGTCTCCAGGGAGTAGGAGTGGCTCAACATGCTGTGGAAACGGTGGGCAACGGAAGAAGAAGCAAGTTTGGGGTGGAAATTGAGGCCCTGAACTCATAGTCAATATCACCCAACTGCAGCGTAGCAAAAACAGCCTTGTCATCGAAAGTTGTTGATGAACAATTCACAATTACAGTGGATACTGGTGCTGCAAGATCTGTCATCCGCTCTGACTTGGTCGGTGCATGCTGAAAACTGTAACAGGAGAGCCGGTACAATGGAGACAATATTAGATGTGGTGATCGGCGACATTGAGATTTTACATTCGTTCGTGGTAGCTGACATAGCACAAGAGTATATTTTTGGTTTGGACTTGATGACAACACCTAGAATTCATATTGGAAACAGACGTGAGTAATGTCGGCATTGGTGCAGTGCTGTCACAAAACATCGAAGGAGAAGAAAAGGTCACAGCTTACTACAGTAGGGCGCTGTCAAAATCGGAGAGGGATTACTTGTCACGAGAAGAGAACAAACAATTAGCAATTGTGGAATCGACTAAGCATTTCCACAAATCTCTCTATGGGCAAAACTTCATTCTTCGAAAGGATCATGCAGCATCAAAATGGTTGATGCAATTCAAAAATCCTGAAAGACAAGTGGTAAGGGAAGAAACCTTGGAAATGCAGGTCATCGAATGCAGGTACTAGTCGCTCGCACTAGAATAGGAGATATTCTAGAGGAGTGTCATAATGGCATCGGGAGGACATCTGGGAGTCAAAAACTTCTGGCAAAAAAAGAGATTTTATTGGTTTCACATGCGGGGCGATGTTGCAGACTGGTATAGATTTTTTCAAACGCCGTGACACAAATAATTTGAAGGGTTCTGCGCACCTCGTTGCCCAATTTCATAAATTTTGTTCTATCATTTCCCCTCTTTTAACTTAAAAAGGCAACAAACGCAGAAAAACTCAACAAAATAATTTGGGAAGGGATGTGCGCATGCCGGATGAATAAAGTTAAGTAATTTTTATATGTATTGAAAAGAGCTTTTAAATACATGTAAAACCGTGCTCAACATCAACCGTGCTCAAAGTTTATTCATCATAATATGAATAGTTTTACTATAATTATTCGAAATTTTTTTCATCCCTAAGTTAAAAATAATTTAAAAACTATGCTGAAAAAATTTCTTTTAAGTTCATAAGCATTTTCATTCATAAATTGAAAGTTGTCCGCAGCCGCAAGCAGCACAACCTCCCCAGGCAGAAGAGCGCATACGACTGGCGGAAAACGTCAAGAATCTAGTAATGACAGCGTTAGAAACACAAATTTCATATTTCGTAATAAAAATTACTAAAAATTATTTCTGTGGCAAATGCCTAATATACAAAAACCTGAATATTAAAAAATATATAAAAAAGGACGTTTTTCATTCATAATTTGTAAATTTTTTAAGTAATCATTAACCCGCCAGGAAAATGCACCTCACCCAAGCAATACGCAGGCGAGACTGATTAGATGACTGCAAGGGATTTGATAAGAAGGAGGAGGAGTCAATTCTCGCTCACTTTTTGAAATATACAATGGATCACAAAATTAAGCAAAGATAAAAAGAATAAAAGATAAAGAGTAAAATTTAAAATGTGCAAGTTACACAAACATTGTTTTCTGTTTCTTGAAAAAGTGAGTTTATTCTTGTTAAAAATTATTTTATTTGCGGTTCTGTTCTACCAAATTTCTACCAATTATTCAAATTGGAAAACATAATTTTCATTTTCGGGTTGAGATTTTTTAAGTCACTGTGGGATGTACAGAAGCTCTTATAAAAAAACAGAGGCGTCGTAATATATCCCACATGGTGTCAGAAATTATTATGTGAATTGCTGATAATTCTTTTGCGTGCGCCTTTGGCCTTCATTTATAGAGCTTTATTTCTCAATTAGAGAGGAAGAGAAATTATCTTAAGCTTTTGAGCATTTTTAAGAAATTTTTTCCCCAATATGCGCCAGATGTCACGAGGTTTGAAAACAACTATACCATAAATGCACAGTTTGTGTCAGCAGCAAGGGCCCTCGAGGAAGAACAAAAGGAGAAATGCTGCAATATAACTTGGAAGCCCCATTTATTTATTTATTAATTTGCCAAACAAGGCACACTTAAACTAGGTATACATATACTTAGATTAAAAAACATAGTGCACAGTCTTTTATAATATATTACTATAACTACTGATAGCTACTAAAAACCTACTATTGTCAGAGAGGGGGTTATGTTAGTAGGGATCTGAGTATTTTTTTTAGGATGCCTTGCGAAGCGACATCATCTTTTCCAACGTCAGACCGAGGAAATCATTACATTTTGGTGGTCATGGACTACTTCAGTAAGTGGCCCGAAGCCTATGAGAAGCCAAATCCGGCTGCCAAGCGACCTGAAATTTGGGACAACTGTGGAAAGCAATGAATCTACTACCGGTTATACAAGTGAACTTTGTGATGGACTCGCAGATATCCATCAGCTTGCAAGGACGAATCTTAAGAAAGCCAGTGATTGGAGGAAAACAAGGTACTACCTCCGAGCAAACTGTAGCGCCAGTAGGAGGATTTCTATAAAATCCTTACACGGATCAACGATGTCTACAGAATTCAACAAGAACCCAAAGCAAAAAAGAAGAAGATCGTGCACATAGAGAGGCTGTGCTCATATCATCAGCCGAATCCAGGATAGACAACTGTCTGCCCAAGAAGGGGGCAGTGTTATGATTTGTGAGCACATTTGTTAGAAGTTTGAAACAACGGTTATTTATAATGACTTAGTTAGGATTTGAATTACCAATTTTGTACTAAATTAACATGGCGCCATGTATTAGATTAGAATGAAAGACTAGAGTTTCAGGATATGCCCTTTATACTGTCGACAGTCTACTTTCTACATATAGAGCGCAATGTCGAATAGCAGCTCTAGTCCGGAAGGAAGGAACTGCCACAACCTGACCGCGATATTTTTAGACCACCTACTCCCAACCATTACTATCGCGATTTTGACATCGGGGTATCGAGAAACAGCTCGCTGGAACTCTGAAACGAGTTGAATCTCACCAACCAACCGATGACATACGCTTTTGGTGGAGCGGGGAAGGGCTATGGAAGGCAATAACAGTAGGTATCAGGAATGTAAAGAGGGAAGAAGAAAGAAAGTTAAGTAGGTGGGGAAGTGGAATAGGCATGGGACCATGGGGCTGGCCGGGACTCGAACCCGGGACCTATGGGATGGTAGCCAGACGCCTTACTCCCTAGGCTAGCAAGGCCTAAAAGGTGGTCGAAAGTTCCAGAAGTTGGATAAAGGGGGAGCGTGAATAATAATATATAAAAGCAGTTGCAACGGCATAAAAGTGACCTAAAGCGAAAAGCGGTGTTTGAAAAGTGAATTAAAAAGCGATAAATAAAATTTAAAAGTGTGAAATATTAAATAGTAAGTGATAACAGTGATCTTTAAGAATTGTGTTTGTTTTTTAAATAAAAAAGTTTTTGTGTGAATATATATTTAAAAAGTGTATTCCTTAATTAATCCATAAAAACGTAACAATTCCATGGGTTTTATCTATTCTGCGTCCTCAGCAATTTTTGTTGTAAGCAGCAATGATCACCTCTGAACGAAAATCGGCAGTTTTAAGAAATCATTGAATGCATTGAGATCTTTAATACCTAGTTCGTTGCCTATTTCGTGCATTTAAGATTCCTACATCGTCCTATAATGTTTAACGAGTCACCAACAATAAAGTGGATTGGTCGGTAATCGGGGTTAGTAAAATATTCAATGGCCAATATGACCGTTGACCAAAGTAGGTTGCGCATATACGCTTATGACCTCCCAATCTACTTGTGGTATCTATTCCTAAGATGAAGGAGTACAGACTGAAGAATGTTGTAAGGCCGATTATTCACTAACGCGTACTCCCAGAAGAACGAACAATATTGTGCACACATGCACGAATATAAGCACTCTACAAGAAATTGTGAGACTAGTAAAGGAGCTGCGCTGCAATTTCTTAATCGAAGTAATGAATTTTCACACCATCTCCATTTTCATTCTGTTTTCATTTCCTCCAAGTAAAAATAATTTTACATACTTATTTCACTAATAAAAATCCTCAAACATTCTACATTTGCATCATTATTTAAATAAACCTAATTGGTTATTAAACAAACATATTAGTCTACCATAAATAATTTATACATTTTGTTTTGGCTTGTTCGTCATTAATTATCAATATTCATTATTTCTCAAATACCATTCAGACTAACTTTAGCTAAGCCGCTTATTTAAATTTTCCAACAGACCTTTTTGCAGTGTACATTAATAAAATAAGCATGAGAAATGTGGTTTTTGTTTATGGAGATTTTACAGAAACCAAATAATCATCAAGATAAAATCTACATAAAGCGATTTTAAACTGAAATTCAATTTACAACAAAATTAATTCTTTTTTAGCAAAAAAAGGAAAAATTATTTGTTATTTTTTTTTTTATTTTTGTAATGTGTATATACCGCATATTGATTTCCCTTGTGATGACAGGACCACAACGGGTTTTATTAAACGTAAATTTAATGCCGGTCCTTTGGAGAGATAGACAGGACTCAAAGGAATTTATTTCGTGATTAAATTCGCATTATTTTGTTCGGGAATTTCCATGGGGGCT